>WEIV01006114.1:75737-98670 GCA_013390005.1 Calyptomena viridis | reverse complement strand
TGGGACAATGTGAGAGGCAAGAAAGGCCTTTATGCTATGTGGGCACCACCCAGCTGTAACAAAACATCAGAGTACTGTCAACACTGTTTCAACACAAATCCAAAACATGGCCTCATACAAGCTACTATGAAAGTTAACTCTTCCCCAGCCAAAAACAGCATGCAGGTGGACAAATAGCATAGATCTTTCTGGTTTTAAAAGCTATGACCTTACAAACAGCTTTGTGGTTTAGTTGTTATGTAGACATGACTCTCTTTCCCCCAGCATAAACGGAAGTGTTTTGTTTCTAGACCAAAACCTCTCTAGTGTTGAGTAAACTGCATTTGCACTATAATTATAGAGATGCTGGGATCCCTCTTTCAGCTCGAGTGTGGGGATGCCTATAGAAGAGTGGGCACATGTGAAAGGACATAGGTTTCTGTGTTAGAATTTTTGAATTCAACTTCAAGCTACGTGAAACAGAAAAACACAGAAGGTAAGTTAAGAACATAAATGTAAGAGCGAGTAAGTGAACTGAAAGTGATGCCATGTATCCATTTTGGGAAGAAGTATTCCAGTTTCAATTCAACAAGCAGTTAAGGAGCCTTGAAACTGCTGGTGGCCTTCTGATCTACGTAACTGTCTAGAGGCTGCTTCACATCTCTTCACTTCTTGGTTAAAAATAGCTGCTTATACTTAATCATGAACCAAACAGAGTAGAGTATGGAGTAAGCAGGGTGGTGTATTCCTAGGAACCAGCCAATCTGGAAATAATTTGCCAGCATTTCTACAATCTGTGCCTTCTTTTATTTTGTTATCTTTGCTCACTGCCACAAGAACACCCTTGAAACTACTCTAAACCTCACAAGTCCACATAATTGCACTTAAGATAGGCTTTTAGTTATTCTCCTTTTTAGGAGCTTACATGCTTACAGATGTATAAACACAGTCAGTGCTTTCTTCCACACAGATGAAATCTACTTTTTCCCCACACTATATAAAAGACTTTAAAATACAGAGATAGCCATTCACTTGCAGACACAGAGATGGAGAATACACACAATCCTGCATCAGAGAATACAGTTGTTTCAATGAAAGCATACAACTGTTTGTTAAATTAGTAATGGCAATTACTTTAACAGAAGCAAACTAATTTTCAGTAAAACAAGCATTCAGATTAGCAGATGGCCCAATTCTGCTTTCCTTTCACTTATATAGTGGTAATTTACTACTGGAAATACCTTTGCTAAACACTGGAATTTGTTGGGGAGTAAACTGCAGTTTAATATGAGTAAGCTACCGGTCTGAATTGCTTCTGGATAAGTACTGAAATGATAAGGATGTAGCAAGCCTCTAAGTCAATAAAAGAGTTAGCTATTGTTTTCTGGTAAAGGCAATCACGTATAACCTAAAGAATCCTTACTCAACACAGAAGAAAATAACCAAGAAGAAAGATACCTAGTGAAAAATCTGCATTTTGAGAAAAATGTGTATGTTTGATTTCCATTTCCAGTTCAACTAGACATTGAAGAGGCAAAATTCCAACATTAACACTTCATTATTACTATTGCTATTTTCTGGTACTTAGAGCCAGTCTCTATACATTATTTATAATGTATGGACTCAGAAATTAGATTTACCAGAATAAATGGAGGTCACACAGCTCCGTATTTGCAGTAAGAGGGAAACTTGTGAAACTTCCACCTTTCCTATTAAAGGTACTAGTTGATTCCTGTTAGGTATTGTGAACAATTAATGGTGACGAAATCGAGTCACTGGTTTCGAGAATTAGAAACCTCATCTAATGCTTATTTTCTAAAAATAAAAATGCAGTTTCTGTATATTTTATTGTCTTTCTGTTCTTTCCCCACTCCAAAGTTCGCTAGTTTCACAGAGGCTATCACAGTACTAAGAGTTTGTCCACAGTTTGCAGAAGAGGCTAAACCATGCTATAGTGCAATGTGCAACCTGTGAATTGCATGATCAGCATCTCTATTTTGTAGAATATAAACAGTTCAGTAGGAATCCATGAAGACAACTCTTATCCTTATTAGGACCAGTACAAGGGAGGAACAGAAAAAATTAAATTATTGAGATGTTGTGGTCGCTGGCTCTATGTTGAGAGAGGCTGGTGATGAGTGATGCCTCTCAGGGCTCTGTCTTGGGACTGGCACTCTTCAATACCTTCAGTAACAGTGACATGTAAGTACACACACAGTGAGATTGAGTGCACCTCCAGCAGGTTTTGAGATGACGCAGTGCAGTTGACACAACAGAAGGATGGAATGGCATCCAGGGCAACCTGGACAAACTTGAGAAGTGGGTCCACAAAAACCTCATGAAGTTCAACAAGTCTAAGTGCAAAGTGCTGCACCTGGATCAGGTCAATGCCAGATATGGATACATACTGGGAGAAGAACTCATTGAGACCAGCCCTGCAGAGAAGGACTTGGTGATTCTTATGGATGAAAGGCTGGATATGAGCCATCAGTGTGCACTCACAATCAAGAATGCTAACTCATCCCGAGCTACATCTAAAGAGGGGTGGCCAGCAGGTCAAAGGAGGTGATTATCTCCATCTACTATGCCATTCTGAGGCCCCAGTTGGAATAATGTGTCCAGCTCTGAAGTTTTCAGCATATGTGGATCTGCTAGAGTGCGTCGAGAGGAGGGTCACAAAGACAATCGGAGGGCTGAAGCCCCTCTCATACAAAGACACACTGAGAGAGCGGGAGTTGTTCGGCTGGGGGAAGAAAAGGCTATGAGGAGATCTTATAGCAGACTTCCACTACCTGAAGGGGTCTACAAGTGAGCTGGACAGGGACTGTTTCCAAGGACATGTAGTGATAGGACAAGGGACATGGTTTTAAACTAAGAGAGGACAGATTTAGATTCTGCGAGGGTAGTAAGACACTGAAACTGATTTCCCAGAGAAGTTGTGACTGCCCCATCCAAGGAAGTGTTCAAAGTCAGTTTGGATGGGACCCTGAGCAACCTGATCTGGTGGGTGGCATCCCTATCCATGACACGGGGGTTGGAAATAGATCATCTTTAAGGTCCCTTCCAAATCAAGCTATTCTAAATTTCTATGATTATTCAATTACTAACCCTTTTTGAACTTTGTGAGGTTGCACAATGCCTACTTCCACAGCCTCTCAGCATCCATCTGAAAAGCAGCATCACCACTTCAAGTGGTGAATCACTTTGCAGTCTTGTATCATTGCAGCATTTCTGAGAATGCATTCTATCCTATCACACCATCATACATGACTCGATATTGTTCATAACAAAAATCACTGACTGGCAGTGTGTTCTCTTTATTAACACGTCAGCCAAAAAAAGAGAAAAAGATAATCTGCCACATGGTTTGACAAGCCTGTCATTTTGATGACTAAATGCATCGTATGAAGAACAATAATTTCTGTAGCTATTTGCTTTCCTAGAGGGAAAATGAAGCTGTCCACCTTATGTCTTTTAATCAGATTTTACTTAGTGAACTTTGCATAGCAAGCTACTCAGAGTCTGGCATTCTCTTTCTAATTAAAATTGGTATCCCCCTGAGTTCAGTGGAAGTCTTGATAAGATTGAATTTTCAATGGTTGTCTGTTTCTGTTGCTGACTGTATTTCAGAGAGTGTCAGAATGCTTACCATCCTGGAGCAGCTATAAGTAGACAGATTTACAGGGAACAGCTGCAGGTAACAATCAATCATATTTGGTTCAGTGACAGAATTTAATTAGCTGACAACAAAGTGAAATATGCTATAAAATGAATTGTTATTCACATACAAACACATTTCCTTTTCTGGTCTTTATACAACACAAAAAGACACAGGTGAAAGATCAGCATATAATGATGACCCATGATTGACTCCCAAATCAGAGGCAGTAGTATCCCTCCCCCTTTCCTGTTGCCGAGATGTTTGCCTTGGAATTAATAATATGCAGCTTCTTTTACCATGAAAATTATTTTTATTTCTTTATGCTCAGTACTTTGTCTGACACATTTGCTTTTTGTATTGATTTTAAATGTGAGATGGGTCAGCTAATTACAGATATATTAACTCTTAATGAATGCAAGACTTGTCTCTACATGAATGAAGATAGATATTCTCCCATAGCTGGAATAATGACTTAAGAAAGTCCACTAAAATAGTGAAGTATTCATTTCTTGGCATTTTACTATCTAGACAAATTTACATTCCAGTTGGGTACTTTAGACCCTTTGGGAAAATGGATGTTTTCTATTCCCTAGAAAAAAGCACTTTGAGGAAAAATATGTGTATGATGGGAAAAAAATTATATCCACTGTTATAAAGAGCAAACAAGGGGCTTGAGTTTTACATTTTGTCCAGAAGACATCAAGTGGAATTGGACTTCTCTTGGGGTGGTGGCAGGGGAAAATCCAATGGCGCAGCTCTGAGTGGAATTTAGATTTGGCAAAGTGTCTTTATATTCTTTCTTTTCACATTTGTAATAGTATTTTAATCAGTTATTGAGTTATAGAGTGTTTTGAAAGTCGACTTTCTGAATTATTCTACACAAAATTAGTATGCTCTGTAGAAAAACAAGAAATTTAATGTTATAGAAGGCATCATGTGATTCAGCAAACAAGCATTCAGGTTCTGGCCCAATGAACCATTACGCTGTGACTCTCACCGAAGAAAACACTAAGTAGTTGAGAAACATCACACTTTTAGTCATTTTTTGGTGTTAACTTGCTGACTAGAGGTAGCAGATTTCTGTCTATTGTTCCCTTTACAGAAATATGTGCACTGTTGATGCAGTCCCGAACGCTGCCAAGTTTCCCCACCACCAGGCTAACTCACTGCAACAGCAGCTGCCGGTGTCAGGGGGAGCACAGCTCCGATACTTAATAGTAGTTAAGTACTTAAGTAACCCCTGGTCTGCCCTCGGGCAGGATTAGTCCCGGAAAGATGAAGCACTCACGTGTCTTTGGTGGATAAAGGAAGCGGGGAGACTTAACTGGTGTGCTACAATCCAACATTATTGGAGCTTTGAGGCATTTGCTCCTCAAAGCTCTTCTGCAGTCAGGGAAAGCAAGCCCAGAAAAAGCCCAGAACAATGGGTGTGCAAGAACTTTTAACTGGGGGTGGTTACATGGGAATGGACCAATGGGAAACTGGGATAGGAAGGATTAGGGAAGGATTGACAAGCATGGACAACCAATAGGAATAAGGGGAGGAATAGGGAAGGTCACATGCACCTATGACCTGTCAAGTATTAGGGGATTTCCCAGGAGGGGTCTAATAACTGACAGTGAAGGTGCTGGAACAAAAGGTGTGATTTAGGTGATTCATAGGGAAGGGACTGGAACAAGGGGTAGAGTTAGGGGGGGTTTAGGGGATTTACATAATAAGGGTTGTATACACTTAACAGAATAAACCATTACAGAACAGGGTAGAACAAACCATTAGGAAGAGGAAGATAAATTTAAAAATACACCACCACACATTGTGCCATTCTTCCCATGTGTACAAACCCATTTCTCAGATGTGTAAATATTCCTTTCTCACTTCTATGATACAGTAAAATGCACAAAAGCTCTAATCATGTAGATAAGGTCTAGATGTGACTAAAATGTATATGCTCTAGGAACAATCCTTTTCCCAGGTGTATGAAAAATCAATCAGAGGTCCAACATGGATCTGAGAAAATATACATAGTTTCACCAGTTTAATAAGTACATATACATTTTTAGGGAAGGAGAGGCTGTGTGGGAAGACATATATATATATGCACAAATATTATGCACATATTAAAAATATACTGGGTATTCTGTACTTTCTTAAAATTTATGTGTGCTTAACTGCCCCAAATGTATCATTTTTCATTTCACATAGTAGCATAAAGATGACATATGGCTCTTGTCTAATTCACTCTCTCAGTATTTTAGATGTTAAAAAAGGATCACATTTTCCTTGCATTTGCTCTATGCTGTTCCTGAACAATGTTTATACTCCTCAGTGACCTCTGCAGTGTAGCATTAGAAAGGAGAGCCTTCAGGATATTTAAAAACAGCAGGGAAGAGGACTGTTCAGATGAGAATCTATGTAAAGGTGAGCTAAAATTCACATATTCACATTCCTTCTGACTTCTCCCCAGTGACCTGACCAACCACTAGCACACAGTATTCAAAGAGCACAGCATCTCTAGTAAATGTGCTTTTGTGGAGAGGCACCATCAGGCAGCAGATACTTTTTCTCTCCAAAAACATAATTACTTTTTTTTTTATTTTTTTAATGAAATGCTTATTAACCCGAGATGTCTTGGACAAATTCTTCTGCTATTGGCAATACAGTAACATTGACGTTTTTACACTTTTTTTTTTTTTAAATCAATGCTAACAGTAATAACAATGATTTGAAAGTTTTTAACATATTTATTTAAAATTTCCTTTACTCTGAATAACATATGAAGGAGAAAATATAAATGCAGTACCTTTTTGTGCGGGTTTTACCACCATATGCTTCAGCAGAAAAGGTTGAAAGAGTGGTTAAAGTAGTTTGGTCAGAAGAAAATTCCTGATTTTACTGGTGTTTAGGGTAATCTTAGGGTAGATCTGATTTCATTTATGGAGCTGAAGGGCAGAAATTTTCGTCTGTCCTTACAAGACAACTCAGATAGCCTATTTTTGTCAGCTTGCTACTTGAGAAAAGGGTCAGGATGTTTCCATTATCAGAAGATTACTGAGAACTAACTGAATTTTCTTGGCCTGCATTATAGATATATTAGACATGAAGTTGCAAGATTAGTTACCCTGATTTCACTGCCAATCAAGTAACTGTAGGAAAATTGTCTATTTAAATGCAAGAGCAGTTTATCCAATCTACATAGATAATTGCAGATAAAACATATGTAAATGAAGTTCACAGTTGTTCCTGCAGAAAACATGAGTTTGTGTACTAACTGTTTAAACATAAGGATTTTGTCAGAAACCCCTCTTGCTTTATTTTATTTTTTGTAGCTATGGAATTTTGGAAGTAGATAAAATAACCCAAAATATAAAATGATACAGATCTTCACTTATGCTAAAAGTGAAGAGTAATATTGAAAATAGATAAAGTACTGAGAAATACTCAAAATAATATGTAATAATAAATTTACGAACTTGTTTGCAAATAGACATCATTGTATTTTCTTAACCATACTGCAGTTTATTTCTGTATTTTAAAACTACACAGAGATAGATGTGAGAGAAACTACAACGGATAATAATGCAAGAATATGAAAGAAAGATTAACAACTTTATAACAGCCTAAACAACATAAATTT
Source organism: Calyptomena viridis (assembly GCA_013390005.1). Taxonomy (NCBI): domain Eukaryota; kingdom Metazoa; phylum Chordata; class Aves; order Passeriformes; family Eurylaimidae; genus Calyptomena; species Calyptomena viridis. The sequence goes on along the minus strand of WEIV01006114.1, from coordinate 91,396 downwards.
AAGAACATCATTCACGTGTCATTGAAGCACACATATTTCCGTGCATTAAGAATACACTGTTGCTTAGAAGTTTTTGTTAGCTGCATTAAATCTAATATATTTCTGGGATTAAATCTTTGAAGAATGTATGAACATAAAACTTCACATACAAAGTTAAATGTCAAATAAGGAAAAAGGGAATTAGTATATTGATATATACTGAAGAGGGAGGACACTACTTTGGGCGCAGCATCCACAAGGTTCAGAGTTTCCTGATGGTAACCATGATATTATGTCCTTTCAGCACTCAGCCATATGATACTGGTTCAAGACCAAAGACTAATTTTGTCATCTCTATTTGTCTCCAACTGAAGTAAGATTTCTGAAACAAAAATTGTGAAGTGATATTCACCTATAGGAATAGTTGTTCAGAGGTGAACTAATATCTGTCTTGAGAGCTGTCATACATTATCACTAAGTCCAGAAGAAACTGAAAGCAACATATTTGTTTTCCTTTGATATTCTTCTCCCCACATGTATCCAGAAATGAGTAAAAACCTTCCTCTAACTTTCTCCATCATCTATTTAAACAGATTTAAAGTGTCTCTTAATTATGTGCTTTTCTTGGGTTTAGTCATCATATAGACAGCAAACTTCCTCTCTATGATTGTGATTAAATGTAATGTTAAAACTTTACCAGCCAGGGAGAAAAGTACCTAGCTCACCTCTTAAATAATGGGGAAATTCTCTTTTACTTTATCAGCAGCTGGATCAAGCTCATGGATAAGTCTTCTTCTGTGTGCCACTTTTCATTAAGGTTCCTTGATGTTTCTGCCCTTGAAAATTCAACAATTTCATATGACTGAAGAGTGCTGGAGGTACTAGGTAGTTTGACAAAGTGTGACCAGCAGGGACAAAAAGACCTGGCTACCACTGGGGGAGTCAGCAGTGAGCAGAGGCAGAGAATTTTTACTACACTGCTTGGAGGACACTGCCTAGCACAGACGTGACTGGTGGTGTCTAGCAGGGATGTGTGAGGGCAGCCATGCCTAACAGCTCTTGACCTGGCAGTCCCCAGCTTCCAGCAGTCCCTGGCAAGGCAGTCTGGAAGATACAGAAGTCCAAGGACAGGCACAGTTGTCATGCCAGATCTGACTAACTGGTTAAGTGTTGGCTGAGGTCATTAAGTTCTATTAACAAATGAATAGACTTGGCCTGATGGTTCTGAGATAGCTGTGATCAAGCTTGGGCCTTTACAATGGTAACAAGGTGACCCTCGTGTGGGCAAAACTAAGCCAACCAACCAAAGGTTACCACTTTGTTGCTTGGATACGGTTTTCCATGTATGGAAGTGTTCTTAGAAAGATCTAGATAGAGAACTAAAAAGACAGACAGACATAACTATGAGACAACCAAGAGACAACCATGAGAAAAAAATGAAAGAAGCTAAAGCAGGAGAGAGAAGGAGAACCATGAGAAAGCTATGAAAGAAAGCCATGCAAAAGAACCCTGGACCTTAACTATGTATGTATGTGTTTGTGGCATGCAAGATATAGAGATGTAAAAATTAATATGAATAAAAGTCTTTAGTTAAGTCTCCAAGACTAATAATAACTAAAGATATAAAAAACTGTAATGCCACAGTTAAGGGACTCCAGCCTTCCTGAGGACCCTTCATCCCAGCCTGCTTGCTGCCCAGGTTCAGTGCAAGCATGACTGTCTCTGTCTGAGTAGGTTCTCTCAATGAATTCTGTATTTTCTTCACATCTACTTTAGAAAATTACTCTCACTGAAAATGAAGCAGAGAGTAATTTGTAGCTATTTATTCATATGGCAACAGTGGTAAAGGATAGAATAAATAAAGTTAGGCTTCTGAGGTGTCTAAGAAAAGAAGAGCAATCTTTTTGGATTGGTAAAGTCAATGTAGATGACAAAGCTGCTTACACAGAGACTTGGGGAAGAAGATTAACCAATGTTCTCTGAATTACTGCCTACACTGATCTTTGTCTTTCCTTCTCTTTATTACCTTGTTCATTCAGTGTTTAGTAATATGATTATTCCAAAATTCCAGTAGTCAGTTTGAGTAAGGTAACATATTTTCTGTCCTCTTTCATAATTGAAGGATACGTTGGAAATATCACTTCAAGGCCAGCAAAATTAGGAAGAAAACAGATAATTTTCCAATACTTTGTAGTTCAGAAGACTCCCTAATGCCTAGCTAAAAGAAGCTGAAGAAACAAGTGGTTGAATTTAGAAATTAAACTGTAAGGTTGACATGTTGTGTCTCTTGCAGTTTTCTGTTTGGATGAAATAATGAGTTCACTATTACTTAACAGCTTGTTTTCTGCAGGACTGAAAATTAACAAAATTTTAGAACTCTCCCTCAAACTGATACAAAAAGCTATTTTGTATTGTAAAAGCTGCCAGTATTTAATGGTTTTCATTCATAACCCTACAGGAAACACAGATACTGACAAGTGGTTAGAAAAACGAGGTATTATGTGAAAGAACTTAACCAAAAGTCTTAATTATTAAACGAAATCTCATGTGCTGATATTTCACAATGGGATAATCTTGTGTCTTATGCTATTCTGAGTTAATTATATTCCAAATCATCATATTCTTTCATAAGTGTGCATTTAATCCATTCCAGAGAAAAACATTTTTAAAAGGTTTTCAGGGTGAAGAAATCTGTATTTGATTGATTTAAGTGTAATTCTGTAACTCTCAAAGGAGCAAACTCAGAAATGTGCATTGACATCTGAATATATGAAAGTGGAAGTCCTTTGATGCCAGAGACGATATGGATTTTAGAAGGTTTCTGGTGCAGCCACAGATTTCCAGTAAGATTTTTTCTTTAGGTAGTCTCCAAGAGTTGATATTGCTTACATATATTAAAGAAACATTTTTCTTTGCAATCTTATGATGAATGTTTGTTTTAATCAAACACATTAAAAGTAACCTTATTGTAAGACTGTCTGTAGTATTTACAGACAAATATTTGGTAAATTTGGACTGCATAGGAATGAATGCTGTTTATCTTGTATATCTGTGGCTGGACAATGGCAGGTGTAAAATTCACATTTTTGATCTTTTCCGATATTAGTTGAACTGGCAGTCACCTAGAAGAGGGTTTGGAGACTTTGAGATAAATTCCAGTAACCTGACAGATAATTATATCTAGTTTCATGTTACATTTGAAGAAAAATCAGACATAAAGACTTTTTTTAATTAATAATTCATTTTTATTGATTAGAAGAAGAAGGGAAGGCATAGAAAAAGATTTTTAGCAAACCAATCTTAAAAGGAGGATCGCGTTAAAACAAAACAAAACAACACAATCCCAAGAATATGGCAGTCTACACCAAACAGATCAGGAGTAATTACCAATGTTCCTTCTGTTCACCTCATCATAAACAATAGCAGAAATAAAATTATATAATAGTCTATAATAATGAATAGAGACTACCAGAAGTAGCAGATAGGGCAACTCAATATTTTACATGTTAGTTTGTAGGATGCTGTAGTTATGGATTAAGCATTTAATTGTTTAGCATTCTAGGCATGAAGAAGGCTGTAATGCAGTGTTTAATCTGCATATAAAATTATTCAGTAACTGCTAATGTCACATGAAGCAGGAATAATTTTTGTCCCTATTTGCATGAGAAGAGCAAGGTATGAGATTCCAGAGTGTAAAGAAAATTAAAACAAGTTTCACCCATTATTAACAATCACACACTTACAAAATGAATTCTGCAAATAACATGGTTATGGACAATATTGCATGACTGAGGCTGTTTGCTTACATTTCAGGAGCCGTGTGACTGATACAAGTAAAACAGTCTAGACACAAATCAGACAATTCTATTAAACTCTCTGAGCCATATTTTCTGAGGTACTTAAAAAGGGGTCATAAGTCCAAGTTTTCAAAGATAACTTTGATCCTCCTTCTTATAAAAAAATTATCTCAAGTTATATCCAAGAAGATTTGCATTGGATAGTAGGAAAAATTTTTTCACTGAAAGAGTTGTCAAACATTGGAACAACCTGCTCAGGGCCGTGGTTGAGTCACCATCCCTGGAGGATAAGGTGTAGACATGTAGCTCTGGAACTTAGGTACATGGGTTAGTTGTGGACTTTGCAGGGAAAGACTAATGTTTGGGCTCAATGATGTGAAAGATCTTTTCCAAGCTAAATGATGCTATGATTCTATGTTTCTATATGATTCTAAATATGGAATTACAGCAGCTAAATAATATAGCCCCAAAGTAACACTGAAGTGCCTATATATATTTTGGAGAATTTTAATTCAGGGTTCCTTAATTTTATTTTCAGAATACTAAATGAATTCCTTGATAAACAAAGTTTTTAGAGGACTGTTAAATGGTATGCACTGCTAGGCATAGCTTTTACATTTTGCATTAATTTTGCATTATCTATCCATCAAACACTGGGTGAAAGAAGAACAATACAGCTGGAAAGGAATTCCCAGGTAGTCGGTGGCATCTCCATCCTCAGAGATATTCTAAAGCCCTCTGGACACCATCTTGGAAAACCTGCTCCAGATGACCCTGCTCAATGAAGAAGATGGAACAGATGACCTCCAGAGGTCCCTTCCAACCTCAATTGTTCTGTGATTCTGAGATTCTCTAAGCAAAAAGTTTAAAGGGCTGACAATAGGAAATACTGAAGGTGGGATTTTTGAACACTACTGACATGGGAGATATGTGTTTGTATGCCCTTTGTTTAGATATCCAATTTCAACACTGTGTGACGTAAGCTTCTGCTAAGTGGGGTAGGTGTACTATGAGATAGAGTGTACTAGGAGATTTAGGGAAAAATGTCATAACGTTTTTTGGTTTGTCAGTCAGGATTAGTATAAATTACTCTCAGATTCTCCTGCCTGTCAGGCAAGGGAAAGTCTAGGCATCTGTGACTCATAGGACCTATTTGCTTTCTGTCTCTTCTGTATACAGTTTTATATTAAACTTTATTCAATAGAATAACAAGCTGAACTATAGAGGAAAAAGGATATAGAAGCCCATTCTCTTGTGGGTGAGGATGACATTACTTCCCTCCTGGGAGATTTATGTATGATTGGCTGGGAAAAGCCTCTGGACTTCACATGGAGCCAGCATCTCCTTATGCTAGAGAGAGACCAGGGACATGAGGCATGTCAGGGTTGGGCAGCATTACTATGCTATTCATAAATATAGCATTAGTATTACTATGGCATCAGAGATTTAAAAGAAAGAGTTCAGAAGTTATTCTGTGGTTGTTGTTTGATCCCAGTGAGCAACTCTGCCTCACACAACCACTCATTTGCTCATCCTCAGTGGGACAGGAGAGAAAATCAGAAGGATAAATATTGAGACAAAGTTAATACAATATTTAAAGCAATAGCTGTCTACAAAAGCAAGGCAAAACAAGAACTTAATTCACGACTCTGTCTAGGAAAGCAGGAATCCATCATGCTTAATGGTTTCTTGGGAAAGCAAACTCTTTAACTCTGAACATCTCCCCTGCTTCTCCTTCCCTATGACCGTGTCCCTTCCCAACTTCTGATGCATCCGCATCCTACTCACTAGTGAGGTGATGTGAGAAGCAGAAAAAATCTTGACACTCTGTAAGCACTGTTAATCAATGATTAAAATATCGATGTATTATCAACATTGTTTTAATCACATATCCAAAGTAACCTCATACTGGCCATCATGAAGAAATTTAACTCTATAGCAGTGAAAACTAGTACATCTACACAATTTATTGCTATCTAGAAAGTCACTGAAAGTTACTGGTTTGAGTAGAGTCTTAAAAGATGCAGCAGGAAAGGGAAGAGGTAAAATTTGATTTTAAGGTTGTTATTTTCTTTTTAGTTTTTTTATCTGAGTGCATTCTCTGACTACTAGACACACTTTTCTTTCTGCGTCTCTGTTTAAAACTCACATTTTTCTAGTTCATAACAATTAAAAACCTCCACTAAAAGTTGTAAAATAATTTTTACTTTTAAATATATTTACCGCAGGAAAATTATAAAGTTAGTCATCAGTCAGAGCACTGACATCCTATCATGTCGTTCAAGGACACTTGAGCATAAGAATCAAAGGATCACTAATACTGAAAAGAGATTACTGAGTTAGACAAGAGTTAAGATATGTGGGAATGTTAAAGGATTACTTTTTATGCTTTTAGTTTTACATCTAGAATTCAAGGTAGACTGGAAGCATCAAATATCATAATAATATCTTAGAAATAAACAACTCCCCCCCACCAAAAAAAAACCCCTGAGAAAAAAAGGAACTTTCCCCTTTGAAGTCGTGACTTGATACCTTTGCTTCAGTTAAGCTTTTGCACCTCTATTTGTTTTGTTTTTTCCGCACAAAAATATTGTGTCTTTCTTTTTAAAATAATCCTACAAGGCCTCTAAGGCTGAGGTTATTTTTTGTTGGTTTGTTTTGGGTTGTTTTTGAGGGGTCATATTACTTATTTTTCTGAGTCTAACTTACAAGTTCCACTTGGATGATACCTTGGTATGTTTTGTAATATTTATTTTAGTTGAAATCATAGTATCATTAAAATAGGGATACTGCTTCTTTGTTGTTGCAAAACATTAAGGCAACACAGCAGAGAACAGATCAGGATAATGTTACTTTAGATCTTAGTGTTTGCTCTAATAATTTACTTATACTTTAGGTGAGAGTGGTGGCATTGACTTATCTGCTACGAGTAAAACAAGTTGTGCCAGGGTTTGACATATTTAATTTGAAATTCTGCTGCATATTTTGGCTTATTAGTTTGGTTAAAAAAAAATTAAAAATAGAAAGGGTAGAATAGAAGAAAGGAACTTTCGAATTTTGTGTGTTTTTCTTTCTTCATAAGATATTGATAGTGAGTGTAATAGCTTATGTGAAAATAATACAAATAATTAAACTTCTTCATAGAATCCAGAAACAACTTTAAAAACAAATAATGAAATTAAACACTTTGGGGGCAATTTTAATGTTTGAAACTCTTTGAAAATAAAAGAAAAATGCTATATTCAAAACTTTGACAGTTTGAGATGTTCGTAAGTTCTCCACAAACAGCTACATATATATCTTCCTATGCAGCTTCACTTATTCATATATACATTTCTTCTTTAGTAAAAGAGATTATTTTGCTCTTTAATGTAGTTTTTTTACATAGTGGGTTCACTAATCATATCTAATCTGTGTAACTTGATTTATACTTCTTGTTTCCTGTGATAAGTTGACCCTGGACAGTCTCTCGCCCCTTCCCTTTACCAATAAGATGACAGCAACTTGAGGGTGTTAAGACAAGGCAGTTTAATACCACCAAAAAAAAAAATTTGTGCGTGCAGGAAGCAAAGCAAAGGAGAATCTAATCTCTACTTCCCATTCCACGAGGTCAGCTCGCGTCCTGAGAAGCAGGGCCCTATGCCTTGGTTGTCCCTTCAGCAGGCAGCCATCGGAGACAACCCTGTGCCCCCACCCCTGCTGTTCTTTTATATCTGAGCTGATGTCATATGGTCTGGAATATCCCTTTCGTCAGTCTGGGTCACCTGACCTGCTCGTGTCCCCTCTGCCTCTCCCTCACAGCAGTCAAAACAGTGGAGTGTTATCTCCTAGCTCTGCTAGGGGCTCGGATAGACCCAGTACATTTCCTTTTCTTGTTTTTCTAACCAATGGACAAAGAAATGTCCTCTATCTTCATTTAATCTTAATGCATTTGTCTGTGTGTGATAGTTTTGGGTACATATCAGTCTGTTGACTGATCTTAAAATCTAGGTAAGCTATGATTTTCCTTCACCCAAAAGGTCAGAAACAAAAGCAAATAAACTCTACTTTAAAGAATATTTAGATGCCACTTTCTTTCCTGCTCCTTTCAGTATTGAAGCATGTTTGGTTTCAAGTCACTGGGCAAGGGGAGAGTTTCTAAGTTTTAAGCAACTAACATATTGAGAATGTTTTTTAATACTAATGTGTGTTGTTTTGTCTGTATCTCTCTTCTGCCTTTCTGATAAGCCTCAGGGCAAGATTATGTCTGTCTTCTGCTCCCTGGCTCTCTCTACAAATTGCTTGGCAGCTTGTGATCACCTAACTGTGAAGTAATATTGTACCAACATAGGCCTCTGTCAGATACATGTTCAACATATTGTTCTCATCTGGAAAAGCTTTAGGCAATCAGTATATGATAGTACATCATGGGTTAGAACATTTTCATTTAACACCACTTCGAGCTATTGCTTCAGCCATTCCTTTAGGTTTATTTTGTGGCCTGTTCTCATGAATTTCTTATTACAGCTATTCTGCCATGCTTCTTATGGTAATCTAACACAGTATATTTCTTTAAGCATACAGAGTACATTGGATAAAGCTGTTTGATACATCTTAAGAGAAAAAAAAGCTGGAAATAATTCTCGTGTAAGCAGTTCCTTTTTTTTTTTTTAGTTGATGGCTGGGTATTTTAAAGCAAATCAATAAAAAAATTGGCTAATCTTGAAGAATATTGCAGAATACTGTTTGCTTCATTTTGTTATGTAGACAAAGAGTAGGTTTTGCTCCTTTACAGATATGATGCATGCAAGATAAATATTCAACTAGGTTCCCCCATAATAGTTCTGACCTGGAAAAAGTAAGGTATATGAGAAAGTAAACAGAGATTTTTCATTTTCTTTTCAATTTAATTGCTTTGGTTTTAATACTTTTGTATACTTATTTTTAAAAGCAAGGATGTGGAAAGGGTAGGGAAGAAAGTGCACAAGGATGGAGATAAACACAAAGGCAGAAATTAAAATGATCAGTAGAAATAAGTATTCTCAGGAAATGAACTTACACTGTTGTCATGCTTTTCAGTATGGTATGAATTAATGTACCAGTCTTTATTATACTGTTTATATATGTCAAATTAAGTAGCTATTTTTCTGCATTCTAATTGAAAAAAGAATCAATGTTGCACATTCAACAAAAACTAAAAAGAGATATTTTTTCTGTATTAAAATATATATTGTGTATTTCTTTATCAGAAAGAAAACAGTGAAACAGAACATTAAAAAGATCCTTCAGATAAAATATATAGGATAACTTTTTGTACGGTTTACTTATTTTTAATTTATTTCTGCTGTTTCCATATTGACCATCCCCTACTTGACCTTTCTTCACTGAAATGTATAAAAATTTGCTTACAATTAATTGAGTTCGTAGCATATAAGAAAACAGGTATGTATTTTAGCTATTATTTACATACTATTTTTATTTAGTTAATTATCTAAATTTCAGCATTGAATTTGGATGGAGATCAAAGGTTTCATGTTGAACTGAGAGAGCTTCATTTAATTGGATTCTTATTTTAATGTATATCTTCAAAAGACTGTCTGTGAGAGCAGCAAACCCAAAATAAGTTGTAGAAAAAACTAATTAGCTAAAATAACCAAATTAGCTAAAATGATGTCAGATCTCATCTTGGTTTTGTTACCAAAGGAGAAATTCTAATACATACTCTACAGAGCATCACTGGAGCAAACAGAGATTTTATTCTAAGTTAATTGCAGGTTTTAAAGTTGGAATACGTTATAATGAGTGTCTGAAAAGACAGTACAACATCCACTTTTAAAACATTTAATGCATTTTCTTACGGTATAAGTTTGATACAAATTTCAATTTCAGCCTCCCCCACCGAATAAAAAAAAAAAAAAAGAAAATTCCTTAAAGGGAAGTGAAGAGGAAAAAAAAATTATTTATTGACAAATATACTATACAAGAACAACTAAGCTAATGGTAAAAGGAAAATGAAAATCTTGCCACCGGAAAGAGAAAAAACCTGAAATATATCCAAGGATCGCATTATAAAAGTCCCTCTGTCCCTCTCTCCTGCTTATNCTTTTTGTTCCAGTGTTTAAGCAGAGTCCAGTAGAGAAGAGAAAAAAAAAAGAACCAGTCAAAAAAGAACCAGAAAGTCCAACGATCTGTTTCCTTCCCAAGGGAAAAGAAAAAGTCCCCTAAGCCCGGGGGTGGTGGGGGACAAAAAAAAACAACTCCTCGACCAAAGAAAAAAAAACTCAACTCCGGCAACTCAGAAGAAAAACAACAGGAGCCTGTTGTCTCTGACCTTCAAATCACAGGACTGTTTTGGAAAAGTTGTTTTTTTTTTTTCTAGCTGGTTTTTCCTCTTCACTCTCTAGTTCAGCTTTAGAGGTATAAAATTAATTTTCTGGCATAAAATAAGGATATGAGATACATTATAAAATCATTCCAAGACACTTACAATTATATGTAAAGTTTTGAAATCCAATGTATTAAAACTGTTATGGTGCAGTTTTTTCCATAGATCCACCCTTAAAAAAGCTATTACAGAAAATATCTGTAAATGAGCTGTTTAATTTGAGCTGTGATTTGAGTGTTGATTTATTAAGTCAGGAGCAAGATATCAACTGCATTATTATAACAATGTATAGAGCCATACACTTTCAGACTTGTGTTCCTGTAAAGGCAAATTCTGCGTTCTTGAGTGTCCCCTTTCTTTTGCCTAATATGCTGAATTATAGACTGATGGGTAAAAGATTCTTAGAATTTGAAAGACAGAGAAGTTCTTATCATCAGGTTGGCTGGACCTTCAACTGAAATATTTTAAGTTTTCTGAAAATGTTCAAATTGGTAGCCTTTAAAGAAAAAAGGTCTATATTTACTAAAAAATATTACGTGTCTGTTATAGACATCTCTGACTTCAGTTCCTGCAGTTTTTGATTCAGTGAGGGTGGGTGCACTCTGTAAATACTAAGATCAATCTCTTTCAGACTCATTTGTGGTATTAGATCCACTGTCTATATTTACAATAAAATCCTAATCTGCTCACTCCAGTGTATACATATCAGTTTTCAACTGAAATCAGGAAATGAGGACTCAGTTCCAGGTAGAATGAAATCCTAAGGATGGAACTGAATCCAAAGTCCTAATGCTCTAAGTAAACACTCTGATCAAGTACTGGATAAAAGGAAGTCATCACTACCATCTTCTCTGAAAGACAGTTTTCCTGTTCATCAGGGGCACATAGTTAGTAAGAAGTTAACTCCCAGAAGTGAGAAAAGGAGAGGAATGTCTGATATAAGAAGGAATCCTATCTGCAAAAAAATGTGATACTAGAGCCAAATAAGAAGGAAGAGTGAGAGCTGTTGCACTGTGTGCCTAATTGATTGAACTTTGTTGCTATCATTCTTTTTTGAGACATACAAAAAATCAAATAACCTCCTGGTGAAATAATTCAGACCTCAAACCACACACTGATTGAAATAATACAAGATCCAGTTCTGGACTGAAGATTTTGAGGTAGTTTCATATCCACATTTCTTGGAGGAGGATGTAAACCAGCAAGCCATAGGATTTTCTGGACAGAGATGCTCTGGATACTATGTGATGAAGTTGCTCTTTTTTTGCAATGATCTAATAATGGAGATGAAGGAAAAAATTGTTGGGCAGCCTGGTTTCTGAACTTTCTTGAACTACAGACTTGAATAATTTAATAACAAACGCATACAGCACAGAGTAAAATTAAGAGTAATTTCTTTTAGACAAGTTATCATAGCTAAGGAATGGTATTTTCCAGTTTAGTACTCCCACTAAAACCATGCACAACTCCCTTTCCTCCAATTTGAGCCATAAAAGGCAAAGAAGCACAGAATCACAGAAATAACAAGGTTGGAAAACACCTCTGAGATCATCAAGTCCAACCTATTACCCAACACCATCTCATTATCTAAACCATGGCACTAAGTGCCTCATCTAGTCTCTTTTTAAACACTTCCAGGGGTGGCAACTCTACCACCTCTCTGGGCAGCCCATTCCAATGGCGAATCATTCTTTCAGTGATTTTTTTTCCTAAGATCCAATCTAAACTTCCCTTGATGCAGCTTGAGACTGTGTCCTCTTGTTCTGTACCCTGAGGGAAGAGACTGATGCCCCCCCACTACAATCTCCTTTCAGGTAGTTGTAGAGAGTGATAAGGTCTCTGCTGAGCCTCCTCTTCTCCAGGCTAAACAACAAAACTCCCTCAGCCACTCTTCATAGGGCTCATGATCCAGTCCTTTCACCATCCTCGTTGCCCTTCTCTGGACACGTTCAAGCATCAACATCTTTCTTAAATTGAGGGGCCCAGAACTGAACACAGCACTCAAGGTGCAGCCTAACCAATGCTGAGTACAGGGGAAGAAGGACTTCCGTAGTCCTGCTGGCCACACTATTCCTGATACAGGTCAGGATGCCATCGGCCTTCTCAGCCACCTGGGCACACTGCTGGCTCATGTTCAGTTTCCTGTCAACCAGTATCCCCAGATCCCTTTCTGCCTGGCCGCTCTCCAGCCACTCTGTCCCCAGTCTATCATTCTTCATGGGGTTGTTGTGGCCAAAGTGAAGAATCCAGCATTTAGACTTATTAAATCTCATCCTATTGGAATCTGCCCATCTATCCTGCCTATTAAGGTCCCTCTGCACCAACTGAATGTGACACCATTCACCACCATGCTCTGGGCTCGGCCATCTAACCAGTTCCTAACCCAGCAAAGAGTGCACCTGTCCAAGCCATGGGGTACCAGTTTTCCAGGAGTTTATTGTGGGAGACAGTGTCAAAGGCTTTGCTGAAGTCCAGGTAGACTACATCCACAGCCTTCCCCTCATCCACCAGGCAAGTTACCTGGTCATAGAAGGAGATTAGGTTGGTAAGGCAGGATCTGCCCCTCCTAAATCCATGCTGACTGGGTCTGATCTTCTGATCGTCCTGCCTTACAGAGGTGCAGCGTAATTGCACCCAAGATTATCTGTTACATAATTTTGTCTGGAACTGAAGTCAGGCTGACAGGCCTGTAATTTCCCGAATCCTTCATCTGGCCCTTCTTGTGGATGGGCATGACATTGGCCAACTTCCAGTCATTTCGGACCTCTCCAGTGAGCCAAGACTGTTGATAAATGATGGAAAGCATCTTAGTGAGCTTATCTGCTAGCTCTCATCCACCTAGGATGGATCCCATCTGGTCCCATACACTTGTGAGGATCCATGTGGCTCAGCAGACCTCTAACTTCTTCCTCCTGGATTACTGGGGGGGATTATACTGCTCCCTGACCACGTCTACCAGTTCAGAAGGCTAGTTGTCCTGAAGACAATCTACTTTGCTGTTGAAAACGGAGGCAAAGAGTGTTGTTAAGTACTTCTGCCTTTTCCACATCTTTAGTTATAATATTCCCCTCTATATCCAATAAAGAGTGGAGGTTGTCATTGCCCCTCTTTTTGCCCTTAATATATTTATAAAAATACTTTTTATTATCCTTCACAGAAGTAGCCAATTTAAGCTCCAACTGAGCTTTTACTCCTCTAATTTTTTTCTACATGACCTAACAACATCTTTAAACATTACCTGAGTTACCTTTCCTTTTGTCCAAAGGTGATACACCTTCTTTTTTTCCCTTAGTTCCTTCAAAACCTCCATACTCATCCAGGCCAGTCATCTTCCCCTTTGGCTTGTCTTACAGCATATCGGGACAGCTTGTTTCTGCGCCTTGAAGATTTAATTCTTGAAGTACAGCCAGCTTTCCAGGACCCCTTTTAAGGACCTTGCTTTTAGGGGCTGTTTCCCAAAAGAGATCATGGGTTGAGATAAAAACAATTTACTGGAAACAGCAATGAGATAGGAAAACAAACAGTGACAGCAACACTATTAATGACAAAAGTTGAAAGAAATTATTCACATCGAAAAATAGCCAAACAAACAATAATAGACAGTATTGGATGGTTTCCACATTTTCTCAATGGGATGAAGCACCTTCTCTGCAGAAGAATCCCTTACACCTTTCCCCAGCAATGATATGAGGTGGTATAGAATAACCCCTAAGTCCTAGCCATGCCCCCTCTCAGCTACTACAAAAAATTAACCTGGTTCTGCCTGGAACCAGGATATTAGTCTAAATTTTAAGAATGATCTCCCTGGAAAATCAAAATTACTAATATTGTAAGTAAAGACTCTTAAAGTATCATACTTTTGTTGAAAAATAAGATTATATGTTGGTTTTAAAATCTTGTTCAGATATGAAAGCTGCATTATCATATAGAAAATTATCAGCATGGTCTCTGAAAAGAGCATTTTCCCTGTAACATTTATTCCTGTGATAATATTTTTTTCATAGTCTGAATGTAAAAGCTTTGTTATTCTAACTAAACACTGAAATCATCCAACTCTTAGTGCTGCAGAATCTGCTTATTTTCAAGTCAGAACTACACCTATTTGTCCTGGTAAATGGATTCAGAAATCTAGTTCTACTAACTGTGAAGATTATTTCACAGGGTAACATTCTACAACTACTGCTTGATATCAGCACCTCATAGTATAACACTACTTTTATTATTTTTATGTAACAATTCAAAATGACATAATGAAAAAAGTAATTATAGGCATGAGAGCTGTTTTATTCTACTTTTTCTAGTACAGACACCTTCCCCAGTGTGTACAACTGTAGTAATTAGTTCTGGTTTGTTTTCTCCCTCATCTGGGAACCAGCAGGAATTTGGCCGTAGCTAATAAGTGCATGATTAGTTTAGAACCTTTTAAACCACACACTCCTTTCTACTGACAATCCTAATAATATTTCTAGAGGCTCCACTGGGATTCTGAGTGTTGTAATCATGTTAATGTGATCATAAATTACATTCTAGTAATCCAACATTTATTAAAAAGGATTCCCATTAGAAGAATAAACACAGCTACTCTCATGTTTGGCAGATTTCAAGAAAAAGTAAGTGACTTGCTTGAAGTCTCCAACTTTTTCCAGTGGCTCACTAGCATTTTCGTACAAATGTGAGATTTATTCAGTGCAGCCAACACACACTGGACTCAAATGTAATTCCTGTTTCCATGACCATATGTAACACTTATTGATTTCAAGTTAGAATGTTTCAAGTTAGAATGAAAGGTTTCAGGTGTCATTGCTGCCATATATCAGCATTCAGAATATATTACTTAGACCAAGAACCTCCATGCTCTTAGATGTACAAAAATACAATGAACTAGGTGTTCTTGCACTAAAAGGAATGTAGAATGCAAAAATGAATACTGGTCACTTTCCACACTGGATGTGAAGAAAAGAGAAGCTAAGTGACTCACATAATGTTGAGCAATAAGGCTAGAGCAGGAATAGAAGCCTACTTAATGTGCTTAGAAACATGGTTGCTTAGTGGTGGACCTTGTAGTGTGAGCTTTTTTGACTCCACGATCTTAGAGGTCTTTTCCTCATATATGAAATTGATTACAAATGAAAATGAAATGAAGATTTTGCCGAGTAAAAAGTTGAATAAACTTGTGAAAGTATTAGTAATTTATGATAATGTTTTCAGTCTAAATTTAGAAATATTTTGAAATTATCTTGAATAGATGTGCAAAATAATACTGAAATCCTTTTGTACTACCATAATGCATTGCTATTATACTATACACTATGCTTAATGAGCTATTTGATCACTTTTAATGAAGAGGTGATTCTCATCATACTTGGTCTTTCATGTTACTGTGTCTCATGTCATTATGTCACTTTTGGCACATAATCCAAGAAATCCTGACTTCAATTTTAGAATATATTGCTTTTTTGTTCTAGGAATCCTTTCAACTCCTTCTTCTTCTTTTTTTTTTTTTTTTTTTTTTTTTCAAT
>WEIV01006114.1:50482-74944 GCA_013390005.1 Calyptomena viridis | reverse complement strand
TTTTTTTTTTTTCTGGAAGCCCTTTCAACCCCTTTTTTTTTTTTTTTTTTTTTTTTTTTTTTTTTTTTTTTAATAATTCCCCTATCCCTGGGGAAGAACAAATAATCAAGAATATGACAGCTGGGTCATGTTCCATGAGCTAGACTAACTTGGCAGCTAGTGAAAAGGGTACATGTGTCCTCTAGAATTCAAGCAGAACCAAGATATTCCTGAGTCTTGCCCTGGCAGATGCTTTTACTGTGGGAGAGCACTGTGTCGTTAGATAATAGGGTACTGGGGAATCATTCTGATTAAAATGAAATTACCTTTTCCTTCTCTTTCCTCATAATTGATCCAATTACTGGGTTGTGAGTGTTGAAAAGAACTCTGAATATTTAAGACAGACATAGACTAATGCTTAGGAAAATGTGCTTATCTGGAAGGAATATGTGTTGCCTCATCAGTTCGGAATGTCAGTATCATCTCTTCTTCAACTATTATGCCACCAAGGAGAAAGAAATCATGTAATTATTCCTCCTTAAGCAAAGTTTAAAGGACTACTGAAATTCTTCACCTTATTATCATGTCTCCTATGACAATTGAAGAATACTGACATGAGAGATGTGAAATCTAGTTTTTACTGGTTATTTTTGGGGTTTTTTTTTAGGAAGGATAAGCTAGGTCAGTGCCATAAACAGTGAATTAGTTATAGAACTACTCAAATACGCATATTTGAAAAAGAATTCCCCTAATTATTCCCAAGATGAAACTGCCACCAGAGCAGGAAGGGCAATCATGCTATTTACAGAAAAAAAAAATGGGTGTATGCAATTCCTGTCCTTNCAATAAATTGTCTTTGATCCTGGATTGTGTTTGATCCCTAAATTGAAGTCCATGCCTTAGTATGCGACATAACTGATGTAATTATGTCACATGTATCCATACAGACATTGATTTGGCTTTAGGCTTTGCAACTTCTGTGAGAGTGGATTTTCATTTGTCTGTTAAAAACTTGCAGTTTGCCTGCAGGTCTGATTTCTACTCTTCACTGATATTTCTAGATTTCATAGATCTGTTTGCTACATATAAACTGCAAGATTTTGTTGTGTCATCTGCAAGGCTATTTCATACACATTTCCTTCAGAACTTCTCATAAACAGATGTGTGTTAAATTGCTCAATAGTAATATTGCCTGTCCTTTTTACATAAAGACCTGAGGAAATTAGAAACAAAAAGTAGGTGAGTAAAAATCGATGTTTCTGAATGAAAACTAGATTTTTTTAAGATAAATTCTTGAACAAACTTATTTGTTTTAGGTAATCACAATAATGCTGCTGCAAAACATTGATCATAAATATTAATTCCTTACCTTTTTCCCAGAATGTTTCTAATTCACTTCTGATTTTCCAGTCTTCAGTGATGCCTTTAGAATTACCAAGAATGTAGGTACCTACTTTGCACCAGCAGTTTAAAATAATGTTACTATCAATAACTTCATCAAAAAATTAGAAATTTGTGGAAGGAGAAAATACTAATGAAACTTTTTTTCATGCAATACTGATAATTCTAAAATATTCCAAATATGTGAGGAACTGAGTAACTAATTGTTCACTGCTGTGATCTCATTTCAGAGCATCTAGCCTCCAAACTCTGTTCAGAAACTTTTTTCCTGAATGTTTACTCTTGCCTGGTTCATATTCCCCATAGTTTTACAAACTGTTGGAGTAAACTGGGCAGTAAAATAACTTATATATGTATTTGTTTTGAACAGAGGCTAATAACTGCTTTTAAAGAGAAGAAAACTCCTCTTGTCCACTGTATAAAAATTTTTGATCTGTTCATTGTATATGAAAATGAAAACCCTCAATTCTGGAAATCCTAAAAGCACCTCAAAACTTGCCCATAAACAAACAAATCAAAAAACAATCAGGAAAAAACCCACAACCCCTTGATAAAATCCTTTCAGGAACAATTATTTCTGCTGAAATCAGAAGTAAAAGCTACACTGAAGTGCTATTTGCACCTTCATGTCAACCTATTAGATACAAGAGAATGATATTTTAAAAGTCCGATTCTGAATATCTGATTCTCAAACTTATATTTTTTTTAATAATAAAACAATTTTCCTCATGTCCACTGGGTTCACTTGCTCATTTTGCTCCAAAGACTGTCAGGTTTGTCAGTCCAGATGTGTCGACAACAAATATATACCAAACATGTTCTACAGAAATGTAGCAACAAGTGAGTTTTCTCATTCATCTTTATACAGAAATACACTAAAAAACGCTTAAAAAAATCAAAAAAACTAAAACCCTACACTCTGAAATGCTAGGATCTTTTCTTTTCACAGTGAATGATTTGTAGTCTGTCTACATCACTTGTAGTTTCTTGGTTTTGGTGTTCATAGTGAAGCATTTTTTTCTCAAGTGGCAGAGGCAGATGGAATGCACAAAGCTACTCTTCTTGTAGCTGCTGTTTGGCTTCAGCTACGTTTCCTTTGTTTACAATGTTTTGCAGTGTAGCATGTTTTTCTAATGAATGATAGTGCCAGCAAAAACCCAGCAAAATTAGTTCCTGCATTCTGCCAATGTATGCCAAAAACAGTCTGTAAGATCTCTCCCGCGTATTTTAAGTATGGGACACTTTGGGGTGAACTATATATTTTGATAGATGATGCAGTATGTTTATGACAGTGACAAATTTGTACCTGTTCTGAGAAGCTGAGATAATGCTGTGCACTAGACTAAGATAAAAAAAATTATATTTCACATATCTCATCTGATTGATGTTCAAGTCTGCATGAACCAATGAAGACACTGCTGAATCTTGTATCCTAAGCCTTTAAAATAAATAGAATCATATCTGTTTTTAGAAATATAGACAACTTTTAGAGAAGACAATATTTCACTAATCAGATTTGGAACTTTATTTCAAAAGAAAATATGCAAAAGTGCACTTCAATATTGCTACAAAAGGCAAAATATTTAAGTAACTGGACACATCACTGTGCAATGTCTGTAATTTTACATGTCTAAGTAGAATATTGGCACACTCATGAATGTCTAGAAGGAAGTCAAGCCATCCATATTCTTAAAAAAATTGATTTATTTAAATGTTTAATAATAGGCTCAGGGAGAGTTGAGCATATTTTTAAACTAAATAAACAAAATTGTAGAAGACTGGGATCTAATTCTTGTAATACTGTATGAATCATAAAAATCTGCCATGATGAAGTAAATATCTGATCCTTAAGGCAATGAAATTAAGTTGACCAAATAGTCTCCTCTCCATCCATTATTAACCAAAAATCCAGCTTTTACAGACACTAATTGACACAAAGACCCACTGCATTTTAATTAGACTGAAACCTTAGAATTAGTAGTCAAGAATGTGATGCAGTTACCATATTAAAAAGTTCCACAAATAACAGCCCTGATTCTCCTCTTAATATAAATGATGGCAATTAGTTCCTATGATAACCAGTTCTGTGATAATAGTTTTCTGCGATGATAAACATAAATTCTTGATGAATTATGTATCACATGCATCTTATAGACTGTTCTGGGCCTGCTCCTATGGAAGAAATTGCAACACTTAGACCTTGGTGTTATGGTTTGACTCTGGCTAAATGCCAACGACTCACACACACATCCAAAGTTTCTGGGAGAANATCACAGCCTCTCTTTTTCCAGCACTTATCTGCTCCAGCGTGGAGTCTTCCAGTCTTCCACTGGTTTGCAGGTGAATCTTTGCTCCCTATGGTCCCGCATGGGTTGCTGGGGCCCTATTCCAGTGTTTAAGGCATCTTCTCTTTCTCCTTCTCTCCGACCTTGGTGTTCATCAAAACTCACTCTCCTCTCTCTTAAGTGGCCATGGTGTTCTGCCTTGCCTTTTTTTCTTCTTCTCTTTCTTAAATGTGTTATCACAGAGGTGTTACCAGCTGACCTTGGCTAGCTTGGAGCTAAGAAATTTCCAGCAGCTTCTTAAAGAAGCCTCTCTCATAGCCCCCCAGCTAATAAAAAACTCTGGCTACTTAAAAGCAAAACACTTGGTGATATATAAGTGAGGAAGGAACCTCTACTTGACTGAAGAAGTGATAAGATAGTCACTTACATGAACTCTACTAGTTTCTCATGTGAGCATTCCCAAACTTTAGAAAGGCTAAAAAAGTTTTGCTTATGTCATGCGTAGCCTTTAGGTTGGAGAGATATAACAGAACTGTACTTGAATCAGTACAAGCCCATCAAGTTTCATTATCTGTAGTAGTTTGGATAATGTTAATATTGGGAAACAAAGCAGATGCTAATGGTGATACAACTCAATATATTGCTTTACTAATTATTCTCTAACCCTATTCTAGATGTTGTTTCTCTCAGGATTTGGATTACACTGACCCACTGTGGAAGTTACGTATTAATCTCTTTCAAGGACAAGCTGTCAAAGTTATGCAAGATGCTGCTGCTTTCAAATTTCTAAATGTCTTTATACATGTGCAAAATTTAGTTCTTAGAGCGGTATCAAAGATGACAAAACATGAACAGATTAAAATAAAAGTTCACCCAGAATACCTAATTTTTCCCCTCAAATGCCCTCTAGACAGCCAGGATGGATTAGCAAGAGCTACAAATATAATCTATCTGGACTTCTGAAAAGCCTTTGACATTGTCCCCTACAACATCCTTCAATTCTAATTGGAGAGAGATGGATTTGTTGGAAGGACCGATACAATGTCCAGATGGAGATCAGTGACAAGTGGTGTCCCTCAGGGATCCATATTGGGACCAATGCTGTTTAATAACTTCATCAATAACATATCCAGTGAGATCGCGGTTACCCTTAGCAAGCTTGCTACACTGACTGTTGCAGGTGACAAACCCGAAGGACAGGATGCCCATCTGTGTAAACTTCATGAGGTTCAACCAGGTCAAGTGCAAGGTCTTGTACTTGGGTTGGGGCATCCCCTGGTATCAATACAGGCTGAAGGATGAAGGGATTGATTGGTTCAAGGAAAAATCTTTAAGTTGTGCCAGTGGAGGTTTAGATTGGATTTTAGGAAACATTTCTTCACAGAAAGGGTTATCAAGCATTGGAGTAGGCTGCTCAGGGCAGCGGTTGAGTCAAAAACTCCAGAGAACCTTTCCCTTAATGTCCATTAACTTTCAAATTTAGACAAATATATTCTATTGTTAGTGTGGATGGCATTTTGAAACAATTTCTTGCCATTACCAAATTATTTTGCTCTCATGTACTTGCTAATACTTGCCCTCTGACATATTGCCTTTACTACTCTGGCAAACAATTTACACACACTGTACCCTCATGACTAAGTTAGGATTAAGAAATTGGAAGATATCAATATTTTTTTCTCCAAAACTTTCTGTCCAAGGGTTGCTGGGAAGTGACATTGCACATTTGTTAGTGAAATCTTCTTTGTTAAATTTGTCCTTAAGGCCAGATCAAAACAGATATCTGCATAGAGTAACAAAATAAAATAAAAAACCGAGCTCCAGCTCTTTCTCTTAAAATGTTTTTATACATCTCTCAATGGCCTATTTTTCTCACTGTTAGTGTTGTCTTTGCACTTAACTGACACCTTGGTGCTAAAGATTGCTGAGATTGGTAAAGTGTACAATAAAATGCATACAGCAGCTAAGAAAATGTTCTCTTTAGATTTCAAGACACTCTTCTTCATCTAAGTGAAGCAGCTGGTGAAAATAGAGTAGGGAGAAAGACAAAAGGAAAGGAAAGAGAATCTTCCTAATGTTTCAACCACCAGAAGTTGTATCACATAGAAGATTTCTGATCCCAGCTACAGTAACTCATTAAAATATAAGGCTCTGGTCTTGATTCTTGACTACCTAATACATTAGTAGAAAATATAGAATCAAAATCCAGAAATTACACCCAACAACAGAGAATTGTTAGGTGGAACATTCCATTTATTAATGATGTTGGAAGACACCGGGAATTATTTGCCATAAGTAGCTCAAGGGAACAATCTCAAAACAGTGTATTTATACAACTTTAAACAAAGAACGCAGCAACACCTTCCAATCAATCCAGCACCCCCCACCCCCCTCTTTTACATCATCCAGGTATTCTCAGATTTCTTCTAGTGTCTTATTCACAGAGCAATGTTGCCATCTTGTATCTTTTTTTCAACTGTAAGTTGAGTCGGTGGTCTCACCACTTTGTCCATCATACTCTTCATTGTCCAAACTTTGACTGACCTTTCCATACTGGCAAACTCTCAACATTGGTGAAGACCCTCTTGCTACACTTGGTCAGAAGAATCCCATCTGTTCTCAACAGACCCACCTTCTCAAACATAGAACCATGAAAGCAGAAGCTAAAAGCTTGAGTATGGAAACCATCACACAGCCAGGCATTTTGCTGTTCAATTCATCTTCTCCTTCCTAAATTTCTTCCTCTGACTGGGAGGATAGAAGACCACATAGTTGATGCTGCAGACTCTTTTAATATTACTCCAAGGAACATATAGTCTCTTTTAAGGATTTTAAATTTCCTTGTTGTATAATGCTTGGACTCAACATGGAATAGTAGGAGTGGACAATAATCTGTAGAATTCTCCAGCCTCGGGAGCCTATCAGTGGCATCACAAATGTGAGCTCCTGGTAGGAAGAAAATTTCTCAAGAGAAATTATTTGTATGACAAATGAGTACTTTGATGCCTCTCAGGAAGGAATCTGTGACTACTAATACTGTATGTGCTTTTCTGTTGGCATAGGTTCTAATGCAGTTTGAAAGATGGACCAACTTTGCATGACTGGCTTCTCACAAATCCTGTCTGTTACTTACATGCTTAAATATTCCATTTCAGTGGCTTTTTTCATTAATAGATCAGTATTGGAAAATCTTTCTGGAGGTTCTTGTAGGCAACTTTAGATCTGGAAATGGAATCTTTCACTCAAGTGTATTCTAATTTCATTTCCTTTTCTAGGACTATGAGTTAGTTTCAAATGGAAATTACTGATCTATAATTCTCCAGAAAACATCAGGAGATGTACATGAACCCTCATTTTTTATCATATACTGTTTTTCTAATTTTGAAGCTAGTTGTGGTGGTTTGACTCTGGCTAAGTGCCAAGGACTCACACACACAGCCACACTCCCACTCCCTTCCCTACTAACAGACAGAGGAGAGGAAAGACTGAAAAGGTTTCACAAGGTTGTGATAAGGACCATAAAAAAAAACCCCTCCTCATTAGTTATTTTACAGGCAAAACAGGCTCCAACTTAAAATACTAANGGATTGCAGGGGCCCCATTCCGGTGCTTATGGCATCTCCTCTCCCCCTCTTCCACTGACCTTGGTGTTAATCACAACTTCTCACTCTGCTCTTCTCTAAGTGCCCATGTTTGTCTGCCGCACTTTTTTTTTCCTCCTTCTTAAATATGTTATCACAGAGGCGTTACCATAACTCCTCATTGGCCTGGCCTTGGCCAGCGGTGGGTCCAGCCTGGAGCTGACTGACATTAGCTCTGCTGGAAATGGAGAAACTTCCAGCAGTTTCTCAAAGAAGCCTCCCCATAGGCCCCCCTGCTAACAAGAAAAAAACCTGGCCACTAAAAACTACCACACTAGTTTAAAAGGTCTTTTGTACACCATCATTTGTAGTTAAATGAGTTCATGTTCCCGATGAATTTTTTCAAGTGGTGGCATGTTACTCTTATTTGAACTAGTAGTTTTGAATACCTTCTATTGACACTTCTATCTGAGGCAATTCCTCAGGTTTCTTCTTCTTTCTTTGCTGTAGAAACTCCTTAAATTTCTCTGTAATAAATACTGAAATTCTCTTCCTTGAGTATGGCTTTTCTTATTTATGCTACCTTTTTATCTTAACTATATACTGGATTAGTGCTAGCCTGTAGAAAGTTGTTTGCTTATTATAAGTTGAAACATTTTATTATTAGTTTTAATGCCTTGAGCATTTGCTTCTCAAAATCTTTAAATGATTCTTTTCTATTCTAGTCCTTTTGATATGGTTTCTACTTTTGAAGGGTACTTTCTATACACTAATGACCTCTTTTAGGCTGCTCTCTAATCATCCTGAGGAGTTATTTCCTTCTTTCTGTGGTCTTTTTATAGTCCACTTGAATGGCAATCTACCATTAGCCTGTTTCTAGGACTGTATCCTTCTGCAAGGATGCAATCAATAAGCATTGTATTCTTTCAGGAGAGCAATTTAATTTATTTCTAATGCACCTCTTCATCTTCAAAGCTCAAAAGTAGAATTTTTTGCCTTTCTAGGTACCAGAAAGGTGTGTTTATGTACTTTTTTTTTTCCTAATGTGATGTGACTTTTGTATTCTAACATCTTGAAATATCACTTGTCAAGATTAAATTAGGTATTTTTCCTATGTGAGCTTTCCAAGTAATTACTCCAAGAAACAATGGTTGATAGCTTTAAAATATTTAATCTTCATCATGTTCTGATGTGTAACCTTTTTGACCTCTACAGTATCAGTCTATAGTCATTACTTTGTTTTTAGTGTTGGCAGATTTTCTGATCTCCTATACTGCTTCACGATCCTTGTCCTAATCATTCACCCATGCCAGAAAAGTCATGCCAGGTCCCTACATACACTGAAACTAGGTCAGACATACGCAGAGTGGAACAGTGGATTTACTGTGCTGTTCCAAAATGCTGTATTCAGATACAGAGTTCCTTGAAGAGGACCATCAAACAGCACATATCACACCACTACTCCTTATATTCCTTATTTCCTCTCTTTCTTTTCTCTGTTACTTTCACCCTTACCACTCTCATCCCCTACAAAATAAATTCTGTCAACTAATTTTTATTTTTCCCATTCGTCCCAATGGGAAATGTACCCAAATTTGGTATTTCTGATGATGCTAAGTCAGTGACCTTGGCAATGCACAGCAATACTGGCATGGTTACCTGGGTGCTACTGGACTTGAGCAATAATGTCAAGACAGCTCAGTTGGTTAGTCTGGTGCTAACAAGGCCAGGGTTGTGGGTTCAGTCTTTGGAGAGGCTATTCACTGAAGAATTGAACTTGAAGATCCTTGTGGGTCCCAGAATACTCTGTGAATTGCATTCACTGAGGAGTTTTAGCAATTGCTCTGAGGCTTAGCTCTTTCCCATGTAACTCCTTTTGCAAACTCATGAGAACCAGATGTCTTTCAACGAATTGTCTATACCTGTTTTTATCTTTTTACAGTGGTCTGTTTTAACCAATGGTTTTCTCATGTCAGGTATAGTAATTTCTCGTGTCCAGTTCAATTAGCTTAACCTCAGTCAAGGGCCAAATAAGCAGCACAAACATCTGTCTGCAGCCTTAATACTCCAGTAAAGCTCAGAGATATAGATACTTTCCAAAGCTTAAAGGAATGGTTTGATGTGCTCTCAAAGAAAAGTCAGATCTGTCGCTACCTTGCATTGGAATTTATTCATTACTAACAAGATTTTTAGGGATTAGATAGCTTGTTTATTTGTATTTCTAATCCCATTATTTCCTCTGAAAGACTACAGAAAATATAGACAGCCACAACAAAGTAAATGTCCTAACACTGCATTATCGCCACCCCCTCAGCAAGTCCCAGCTCCTTCTTCAGCCCGGGCTTGGTCTGGACTGCTGCGGAGCACACGATAGGAGGGGGCATCTCTAGGTGAAAAGCCCCTGTGTCGTAGGAGGTTTGGCTTAGAGGTGCTTAAGGGCTGCAAGGTCTGTGTAGCTTCTTGCTAGCCCCTTGAGGGTTAAGCCAGTAAACAGAGGATATGGAAGGTGCGGGCAGCTCTTCTTGGTTAAGAATATTTTAAGTTTATTGCACTCTGGGAGCAGCTTAAAGAAAGCAACCAAGGAAAGCCAAAGTCCCTTCCTGTGTACAGGCTCCTATAAGGGGGTTAAGACAATGGGAAGGGAGGGGACAAGCTATTAGGAGTAGGGCAGGGGGGTTTACAGAATATTCCAACTTCAGAGGGTAACGGAACTATATAATATATAAATACATAATATAGAAATAAACATTCATTACACGCTACAACACTGTATGAGCTCATATCAGCTCATATCTAGTAGCACTTAAGTTAAAAAGAGAAATAAGAGAGAAAAAAATGAGGGAATCCTTCTGTCTCAAGGACCGATGAGGTATTTTTCTTATTATTTTTACTCTTCCTTCCACTTTTGTAATTCAGCTAATGTCTCATCATCTCTAATAGATTACCTTTCAGAGAATTTTTAAAGAAGATAAATATAACTTCTTGGATGTATTTGATATGTGTATTTGGCTCCCTTCGGTTATATATTTTGTTGAATTCCCTTTGATTGTTTAAATAGTGATGTGAAAAAGGCAAGCCAAGAATTTGTTATTAGTTTTTACTAGTGTATAGATGAACCAGTTTATTATGAAAATTGAACAACTTTAATGACACATAGTCAATCAGTTAGTTTTGAGCAAAATGAGCAGGTGAGTTTTGAGCAAGGGCTGTTTGGTTTCATATATTACTTCTTAAACTTTCAGATGGCAATTATTTCTCCTAAAAATAGAATATTAAAAATACAAGCTTCAAAACCATCAAATACTCCAATCAATACTTTGATACATGCACTAGAATTAATATCATGTTTAAATTTGTCCTCTTCATGATTGCATAATACCATTGATTCAGGGTCATATTGTGATCAATATTTTCACATATTTTTTCTCCTGCTTACATTTTAGAACAGGGAATTTTGATTTATCTGAGAAATTCTTACTTGATTGTAGAAGTGAGAGACAGGCATTTAATATATTTGTTCTATTTCCTTTGTCTCTTCAAATCCAGCCCATTTTTAAATACAAGCTTTTTGTAAATTTGTTTTAAGATATTGGCTATATATCCCTTGTGTGGGATTGCTATTGGAAATATTAAACTAAACCAGCACAAAAAAAATATGTAAAGGATACCATCCTTCTCTTTTTCCCATATCTCCAAGTTTTATGATCAAACAGTGAAAGAGGCATATAATGTATACCTGTTAGTAGATTATGCATTTAGTTTTTTATTTTCCTTTGTCAGGAAATGTTATCTTTAATAACATTTTAAATTAGTTTCTTTTCAATTTTTAAATTCAGATTGTTTTTCTTTTCAGTAAACTACTATGTGCCATTACTCTTATAGCATTTTTGAATGTTGGTTAACTATGCTTTCAAGGGCTAGGGTAGTTCTGCAAACTAAGATCATAACCAAGGGAGAAACAGTCTCTCATATCTAACACCCTATAATGTCAAGAAAAGCCAAAAAAAAATGAACATCATGAAGTTTGTAAATCTGTCTTCAAATGTGTCATTCCACTGTGTTCCTAATATGTAAACACACTCAGCAAATAAATATCTGTCATGTTTACCATCTGTGCTAAACACAATACCCTTCTTAAAGAAAACAAAATCATCTCTCCAAAGCAATTTTGCCAGGTCAGATTGTTCATTCCCTGAAATATTTATCTAAAAAGAAACACAATATTTCTATAGAGGGTTTGATTTATTTTGTTTCGTTGAGGGTTTTGTGAGATTGGAGGTTTGGGTTTTTTCTTTGTTTGTTTTGTTGTGTGCTTTTCTTTTATTTTGGGGGGTTTTTTGTTCGTTTGTTTGTTTTGGGGTTTGGGTTTTTTTAGAACTGAATTACTCATTCAGATCATGAAGCAGAATATTACTGTCTTAAGGGTAGGAAATCTACTCTTTTTATTGTGTTACTTACTTTCATCAAGTCTTTGATTTGCTTTGTTAAATTCTATGCATCAAAGTATGTTTTTTTCAGAATTGTGGTAGATAGAATGAATTTCTTCCCTGTCACCAAAATGCTGCTCAACATCTTTCCTTGGTGCTCTTATGGACAATGTTGTAATAGTTACTTGGTCTAGCATGCATGATGAGTAAAAACAGATATGACAATGGAGAAATAGTTGGAAGACCAATCTCAAAACAATGAAAAAATAGGCAAGAATTTAGAATAAGAAATCATACCTAATGATCTGATGTACACCCATTTCACAAGGGAAGAAGCAAGTGTATGTGTTAACAAGCTAGACAATGGAGAGGAAAACTGACAAATATGGAGGTAAAACATCTAGATTATGTCAGGTAATAAATGGACTGGAAACAGAACTCTACCAATGGAGTGCACAAAATAGCCCCAATAAAAAGAAATAGACTTTGAAATCATGAACTCTGGATAGTTTGTTAGCCTTATGGTGAAATCAAAACATAAGAATATCTGTAGCTATAAAATGCTACTCACCTATTTATAAAAAACACCCTATATTTTTTGTAACAGAGAGTTGCCTACAAAGATCATTTCACTGTAGTAAACCTTAGTTTTCTCCTTGAAGGTTTGGTTAGGTGGAATTTTTGTTCATATATTTGTTCTTTTCTTCTCTTTTGAGGTTGGAGACAGTAATAGAGTGGCACAATACTAATATTGTCATAGAAGAGGGATTGAAGAGATGAGGGATAATGGTGCTTGTATAGCGTTCCAAAAAATATACAGCCCTCTTTTGATAAAGAAGCCATCAGTTCTGTAGTTATAGGTCTTCCACAAAAGTCCAGCCATTACTCCAGCAAAAAAAACCTGTCCTTCCAGATGAGCCCATCCATCAGCTTTCTTAAGAAAGGCCATTTAAAATATTCATCCTTTTCTCTGCCTAACTGCACTCACAGATCTACTACCACAGCGCTTTGAGAACTGGTCCATCAATCAATGCCATCCATGATCTCTCTTTTCATTACTCAATTCTTAACCTTATTTCTCTGTTTTTTGCACTATTCCAGAAGATGGGACACTGAACAGCTGCACAAGTAGTGACATAAGGATGACATAAGGATGCATTAGGGAAAAAAAACAAAACTCAAAAAACCGCTCCAGAGGATGCAACCATTGCATCAAATTAGAACCAAGTATCAGGGGTGCCAGACCAAAACCATATGACACTTATGTGGGATAAAGAACTATATTTCACTCATCAATTCAGAAATTTACTAATAGTCTTATCAAATTGTTAGAAATCTATTAAAAATTTATTGTTATTCAAATTACAATGATTTCTAATTTGAAGTTCTTATAAATATTCACTCTCAAAGAAAGGATGTCTTTGTCATCATTTGTTCATGAGAATTCCCTTTGACAGATTATATAAAAAATCACGATAGTATATTTGTCACTGTCACTTATTACTAGAGAATGTAGCTGCTATAAAGCAAATATGTTTAAGTTACATGAGACTTGAAAATCAATAAAAGCAGTAATGTTGAATGAAGTATTATGGGAACAAGCGAGGCTTCTTATGTATACCAAGAAATTGTGATGGCTTCTGTGGTTATACATTCTTCTCAGCTTATGGTTAATACTTCATCCTGAAAATGTCAGGTTGGTCTTGAATCTTACAGTGTTCTCATATGGTGGGATTGTGCCAGCACTCCAGCTCTGTGTCTGGTTTACTATTTCATCGTCTGTTAAAATATGAACTGGCTCCCCAGGGAAATGGTCACAGCACAAGCCTGTGACTCAGGAATGTGGAGGGCCATAAGTTGGACTTGATGATCCTTATAGGTCCCTTCCAACTGAGTATATTCTTTGATTCTGTGATTCTGTAATTTGTTTTAAACTTTGTGACAGCCATCAAAAGTAGAAACACTTATTAGACCAAACACTGATCTGAATAGATTTGTTCATCAAGCCTGTTATTAACTTCCGGTATCATGTCAACTCAAAGACTTATCATGACTTTAAGTCCAAATTCCTCTCTACGCTTTTATGACAAAATTCAAAATGGTACTCTTCTGTATCTCTAATGGAAAGGAACAAATCCAAAAATAATTATTTCTTTTAGGATTTTGTACAGCTTCAGAAGCAATATTAGAAAGAAGCCTAAAGCAAGATAGCTGTAAAAGCTGACCATAATCAGTCCTACTCACAGAATATTATCATGCATTTATCTTTAACAATATTCTCTTTGAGCGGGGTCTAGACAAGTAAAAACACTTACAGTGGGGCTCTCTTCCAGCTGCAGAAAAATTAAGACTGGAGAGGAAAATAAAAGACTTAGCAGTGGTTTTGATCAGTATGCATAAGTTCAATTTACAATATTTTGAAGTTCTGATTTTCAGAAGGTGTTCAAGGAGGACCTCAGAAAAGTAGAACTCTTACAGAGGTCTCAGATTGCTGAGGGTAATCACATCTGCATGACTGAAATGCTCCTTATTTGAGAGTCAAGATTCCTGCATTGACTAAACAAGTCCCTATTGCCCCAAGATCTCCATAGTCTTTGGGAACTTTTGCTTTGTTTTCTTCTCTTATCCTTACATTCTGGCCAAGGAGAGAAAGTCCCTTTTTGTTCCTGCAGAAAATATAAAACATTTTCTCTATATATCTATGCCTCTTTAAAAATTAGGACATAGTGCCTTACATTTATACTTTCAGTGTTTACAGACCTTTTTCTGGTACTTTACCTCTTCAGGCAAGTGCACAGCTTGTTTTATGGACACTGTCAACTCCAGTTTATTTCACAGCACTTTTTTCTGTCACAGTTTGCTTGCAAACAGACTGCCTTAGGAATATATATTTGCATCACATGCATTTAAATATCACAAGTGGTCTTTCTTTTGTATTAAATTTTGTTGAGGGGGAGTCATAAGTGACCAACACACTTATCTCTTTTCTTTGCTCTTTGTCAAATATCTTTTTTCTAAATAAGAAAGATAAAATGTCTGCTCACTACTTCTCTTAACCTAATATGTGACTATATATTGTGATAGCATACTGACAATGCTAGTAGTATTTATGTGTCACATTTATCACAGAAAAAAATTATTTTTCCCTCAGCAAATATATTTAGAATAATTACAAGTTCTATTTCAGATCTTGTATGAAGAACAAAGTTGTCAAGATTGTTTATTTGTTATATATTCCTTCCATTCATCACAAAAGGTCCTCTTTCATATTTTGTAATAGTTTTTCTGAGAGTGCAATAGATTTTTTTCTGAATGCTCAATGCCTAGCTTGTCATACTGCAAATACACATACATTTCTAGTAAAATTTAACACATTGAAACAGTATCTATTAGTTACAGTTGCATAGCTCTCAGCAGACAACCTTTGGAAAAGAAGCTATGCAAACAAGAAGTCTTAGGCTGTTTTTAGTCAATATTCTTTACAACATTCTCTTAATTGCATAGCCTGCATGTTTTAACTGTACGATTTCAAATCGATATGAATGAATTTAAAACAAATAAAAGAACTATTGTTTACATCTTTTGTATCTGTCTTCATTCTATTTGTTTCATACAACTCTTGTAACTACAGGTTTTGGTTTCTGTTAGAGTTTGATTTGATTTTTGGTTTGGGTGTTGTTTCTATTTTATTTTATTCCTTGTGTTTAAAGGAAATGAAATTGAGCCTTTTGGCTACAGTTTGTGTCCTTTAATTTGCAAATTATAGTTTCTTAATGTGTTGTGGTGTGCAATTAGCATGTATTTCTCACTGTATATTATTGTTCTGTTATATGGTATGTGCTGTTATATGTGCCCCACCCCTCACCCCCGATGGTTTGTACCCTTTCCTCGTTCTCCCTTCCCATTGGCTGGAGCCCCTATAAGAACCAGGGGCTGGAAGTGGGAAGGGCTCTTCCCTGGTTATTCCCAGATAAGCTTGGACCCTCCAGGTGGCCTGTTGCCTCTGGAGTGAATAAACTTGTATTATATGTAACCATGGAGAGCCGCCAGCACTTTCTTCGTCCTCCGTTTCCCTCAGCCATCCCCTGGGGAGTGCAGGGGATACACTTACCCCACGGCAAGCCTTGACAGGGGATGGCTACATTAGTGGGCTTTATTGCTTGGGAGATGTGCCTGTGAAGGAGTTACATATGACGAGGATTGAGTAGAATCTGGGAACTATGTTAATAAATATGAAAAGCTCAACATGAGCCAGAAATGTGCTCTTGCAGCCCAGAAAGCCAACCATATCCTGGGCTGCATCAAGCGAAGTGTACCCAGAAGATCGAGGGAGGTGATTCTGTCCCTTTGTTCCACTCGGTTGAGAGCCACACCTGGCTCTCCAGATTGTGTCCAGATCTGCTGCCCCCTACATAAGAAGGCCATAGAACTGTTGGAGCAAGTCCAGAGGAGCGCCACAAAGTTTATAAGGGGACTAGAACACCTCCCCTATGAAGACAGGCTGAGCAGGTTGGCACTGCTCAGCCTTTAGAAGGGAAGGCTTCATGAAGACCTCATAGCAGCCTTCCAGTACCTAAAGCAGGGCCTACAAGGAAGGCAGAGAGGGACTGTAGTGATAAGACAAAGGGGAAATGGCTTCAAATTGAAAGAGGGTAGGTTTAGATTAGATGTTAGGAAGAAATTCTTTACTGTGAGGGTGTTGAGGTTAGAACAGGTTGCCCAGAGAAGTTGTGGATGTCCCAACCCTGGCAGTGTTCAAGGTCAGGTTGGATAATGCCTTGAGCAACTTGGTCTAGTGGGAGGTGCCCATGACCATGGTAGCAGGTTTGGAATGAGGTGATCTTTAAGGTCCCTTCCAACCCCAAATATTCTATGATTCTATGAAATATCTTCACAGTTTCAACTGTTTTGAAATCTGTGTTAATGCTAAAATAGATTCTAGGCCTATTTTCACATTATTATTTTACTGCAATGACTAACCTCCAACACCTAGATGAAGGCTGCAAAATGTTTGTGGTTCACTTATATTCGTATGAGCTGATTGAGTCTTATATGGTGTCTGGAAGTTCTAAGATGTTCAGAATTTTAGGGCATATTTCAGTTCTAAGTTTCTGACTTCCAGTGAAGGATAAAGCAGGCTCAAGTGGGATTCCTATGACTTATCATGAGAGGAAGTGAGGTGTGTGACAGAATGTCAGAAAAGCTTTAGGAGTAGTCAAAATCGTGATATCAGACAAGGTAGTGCTAGTTCACTAAATAGAACATGCATTCTCACCCATAAACAATATTGAAAGGGTACCTGGAGAGAATTATCCCCAAGAATCTAGCAATTGCATTTTGTTTTGAAAAACATTGCTTTTCTTCACAGAAAAAGAAATCACAATGGTGTGCAATGTGGACAATCAGGAGAGTGAAAGCTGGAAGTGAGTTAGAAATTGAACTATTTCACAGTGCAGAAGTTTTCTCCATTTTATTGATAACACAGCAAAGCAAATGGCAAAATGAAACAATCTTATCCTAGGATTGTCCTTGCTTAAGCAGTTATCACTTTAAATTTAGAGATACAAGACCAAAAGATGTATAGAGAGACATTGGACTTTATTGGAAATACGTATTGTATGTATTTATATATATTATGAATATATATATATGTATGTGTGTATGTATATGAGGTAATGTAAAAGAAACATATGTATTTAAATGTAAACAGTAAAACAGAACAAACCCACAACAATTATAAATCAGAACTGTTAAGATACCAATTGTTTCTTTTTTCTGTATGTACTAGATGCAGCAACAACAGTGACAACAGGGAGTGCTGGAGGAGTAACAAGGGGTTGCAGTGCTTTCCAGTGACCAGCAGGGAACACTGGGGGTAGCAGGGGCTGCTGCGTGCAGTCAGGATGGTGAGATGGCCAAGAAAAGAGCTCAAAATAGCAGCCTGGGTTCATTGGAGGGCCACCGAGGCAGACCGTGAGCTGAGATGGCAGCCGTCATTACCCAGAAGTGGAATCAGGTCCTGCAGGGGCCCAGGAATGGGGGTTTAGGGAGTTAAACAAACTGGAAAACTGTCAACAGAGTCCTCTTGGGAGGCAGAGATGGAAATAACGTCCTCAGAGGTCGCAGCGGTAGCAAAAAGTGCAGGCTTGCAGGTGCCAGCAGCTTGCTGAGTTGATGAACAGCTGGAGCAGCGACCACGTGGAAGTCTCTCTCCTGTCTGGAGGCCAGGGAAAAATGTGGGTGGCATCTGCGATTGCTCTCCTCCAGTATTAGGGACAAAGGGCTGAAAGCTAGCAGCACTGCGTGAGCTCCAGTTGCAGCTTCAGAAACCTGCAGCAGCAGCCCTGTCCTATAAGGTGGGCGGTGCATCTACAAATGCCACATGGACAATGGCTACCCTACCTTATAAAGGGGCTCCTGATTTCTGCTTCCCCCCTGCTCAGAACTCCCTGTGGCTGCAGGAAGGGGGAGTTCCAGTGGTGTTGTATGGTTGTACACTCCCTTCTGAACTGTCCTCTCCACCCCCGTGGGTGCTGCACTCACCTCGGGATTGCCCTGTTCCCACCCGGCTCCCGGGCGCGTGGGAACCGCTCAGTATGCCAGTGTACCAGCTCTGCTGCACCTTCCCTCTGACTGGTGCCTGCACACAGCCACCGCCTGCGTGGGGAAAAAACCCAGGGCCATAGCACTTAGTTGCCGGCACCACACTCCTGCAGAGAGTGGTGAGCGCCTGCCAGGAAATGGCAGGGGCTGGCTGGGCCAGGCCACCTCCATGGAGTGATGATGAAGGGGGGGAGCTGTCCCTGCCACAACCGTGCACACATGTGCCAGAGTTGCAGGGGAGAAGGGAGAACTTCTGACCTTAGCATGCAAAGAAAAATTTTAACACTTGTTACCCCATAACAAGGATATTGTTACTATTACCAAGAAACTACTACATGCTAAATGAGAATCATTTCTTCAGATATCCAGACTCCCTTGTTATACTCAGAGATGCAGAGCTGTGTAGAGCAATTGTGTTGTTGCACATATGAAGGGCCAGTCTATACCAAATAATGTCAAAAGTCCAGCAGAAAAAAATGGAAAATTGAAAGGCCTGATAGCCTTAATTACTGCATGAACATGTCATAGCCTGGAAGAATTACCTACATATTCCTAGGTAAAATCAAATACCTCCTTCTTTGGAATTAAAAAAGCCCACCTATATTTGTCAGATTTGTCATTATCAATATTTCAGCTGTATGAGACATATCCAGGAACCTAGGGAATCTGGTTTGCAGCAGATATTTCGTGTTACTAAAACATCAAACTGAAAAAAAGTCCCATATTTCTCTATGCTTACTTGATGTTGTGTGTTTGTTCCTTCTGTTCAATTTTCCACACCAACATAAGCTTTGGGGAGAGCAGGATGATTCCCTGTTAAAGCTAAAAATACTTCCTTTCAGACAGTTTGCTCAGAGTGTGTCTTTCTTCAGAAACAGCTCTGCTGCTTGCCAGGCAGACCTCCTTTGGGGGAAGGGTGGGAGACGCTGTTGTTTCTAGTTTGAATTTTTGATAGCTCTCGTATATCAGCCTAATTGCTTGGGGAAAACCCCATCCCCTGTTTTGCCATGGCTGAGATGCGAGCCCTGGAGGGGAGGTGCGGGGAGTGGTGCAGTAGGTTCAGACTTAAAACAGAGTTGGCAAGGGGATCCAACACAATATGTGCAGATTCACTTCTCTAGCTCAGAGAACGGTGTGAAGAGGTTCCTGCATTAGTCTCTGCAATGCCACATGCCTGCCATGTGGTCCCATGCTCAGCTCTGTCATCACTGCCTGCTCTGCCTGGACTCCACAGTAGAGTTCCCATTGCTGGCTGCCCCTGCTAAAGGCACTCCTGCAGCACCCCTGGTGGCCAGAGGAGGGAAGCCCCAAACTGCCCCTGGTGCCCCAGCCGCTGTATGACTGCCAGGGCTTCTCCTGCAGCTACTCCGGCTGTCCCTGCCTGCACCCGGCCCTCACCTCTTGGGAGGGAGGGAGCCCTGCCCTCATACCCATGGCAGCCTCAGAAGAAGTCCCTGGGCTCATCCCAGACCACCTCTGCTGCTACCCGCAGAGAGCCCAGCTTGCCCTGGCCCCATGTGTGCTGCCCCGTGTCCCTGCACTGCTTTGCTAGGCATGGTATTCGCAGCATCAGCTGCCAGAGAGTCTGATAGCACCACTTGCCACCCCCCAGCCACAACCGCATGGAAGAAAGTCCACCAGCAATTCACCTGTGCCACTTCCTGCACCACAGCTGTAACTACACCAAGAAACACACAGAGGGAGGGTAATATTTTGTCTAGGTAATTTGTTTCTGTTTTTATTGAGTGCTTTATTTTTTCTATATTTTTAGTAAAGATATGTTCTTCTACATTTTTGCTTGAAAGCCTCTTGATTTCAAATTTTAATAATAATTCAGAGGGAGGGGTTTCTACTCCACTAGGCCCTAGCCTACATTGTCTTAAAACCTAGACACTTGGCCTACATGTCCTTGAGACTTTCCTGGAACTAGAAATTACTCTGTCTATTGTGTAGTCTGTTGTCATGGGTAGGCATGCAATTCTGCATGCCTGGAGAGAGAACAGGCAGCTGAGATGAGCAGAGAGCAAGTGCTGTGCCTTTAGCCAATGGTGAAGTAGCTAGATAACTTTCTACCAATTATGTTAGAATATGCAAACCTTCTGATGTGTATAAATGTCTATTCTGTAAACAATAAATTGTTACATTTCGGCACCCCTGAACACGCAGCACATGCGTGATTGTCGCTCTGACCGTCCCCACTGCGACAGTCTGTACATTATAACTATTGAAGATGAGCTGTTTAATCCCATGTGTGCATAATCTGTATAGAGATGTGAATAAACCAGATTGCACTGCAGCAGCCTAGTGTGTGTATTTATTAATGAAGTCACAAAACATCACTCCTATTGTAAGAACTGTTATTACCCGTATTGCAAATAGCTTAGGTATGTCTCAATAATGCTTGAGTTATCTAATGCAGTGATTTTTTTGGTAGATTATTAACTGACACTATCACTCTATTGCTCCATCATGTCTATTATGATTTCTACATGTGATTTTCTATTGGCAATCTGCAGCTGACAACTGCTGATGTTCTAAGAAAAACAAGACTATTAAAGAAATAAAACTTGAATTTCTCCATTAATCTCTCACAACTTCAATGCTAAGGATATATAGAGGGATGAAATGTAGTCCACTCAGGCAAACCCAACAGCAAAAAAACCAAAAGCAGACATGATAATGTGGTCTGTGTCTTAATTTTTATTACAACTTCCATTATCTGTTGAAAGAACCAAAGGAACCTCAGAGTATCCTGATATACAAAAGTTTGTGACCTTTCAATTTCTCATCCCACATCTCGCCTGAAGCCTGTGTGAATGGGACAGATAAGCAGAAGATGCATCAGAAGTCATGAACTATCTTTCAACTTAATGTAAACTAAAACATTTTAGTGTCAGCTACCAGAAAATACAAACCTCACATAAATTTTAACCCTGTTGTTTTCATCTTTTCTTCAATATTTTCCTCAAGCTAAAATAAATGAAAAATAAAATGAAAAGTGAAACATTATTAAATTGGAGGGTTTTTTTGGTGGCATTTTAAAAAATCTATTAGAAAGATATATTTATCATCTAGGTAATTACTGTAATAGACTAAAATAGGATATGGCTAAAGGTTAATCAGACTTATGATGTTATGTGGCAAATTTCACTTCTTAAAATTATGCAATCATATTGATTGATTTAGTGAAGATTGCCATGATGAACTCATCATTGTCTGGCACTGGTTTTATCAAGTGGAGGTATGGGCCAAGTTCTTTTACTGATAATCAGAGAGAGAACAACAATTCTCTGATGTTCAGAGGGAACTTTCTCTGTTTCAGTTTGTGCCCATTGTTTCTGGCCTTATCACTACCCACCACTGAAAAGAGCGTGGATCCATCCTCTCTGCACCTTCCCTTCAGGCAATTATATATATGAATAAGATTCCCCCCAGGCCTTCTTTTCTACATGCAGAACAACT
Organism: Calyptomena viridis; assembly: GCA_013390005.1. NCBI lineage: Eukaryota > Metazoa > Chordata > Aves > Passeriformes > Eurylaimidae > Calyptomena > Calyptomena viridis. The sequence continues at coordinate 53,206 of WEIV01006114.1, read as the reverse complement.
GCATATTTTTACTCCACTGTACTCATAAACAATCTTGCATTTGAATTAATCTTTTTCCTGCTCTTTAAAACCTTTAAAAATACAACTAAAAATCTGAAGATTCTAGGTCATGCTCTCTATAACATATTTCTTAAGCAACATAGAGTCTTAGAATTGTCAGTGTTGGAAGAGAACTTTAAGATCATCTAGCCCAACCATCAACCAAGCACTACCACTGTAACCCCTAAATCACTAAACCATAACACCCAGGATCAGATCCAGACATCTCTTAAATATCTCCAGGGATGGTCCCTCCACCACCTACCTGGACAACCTATTCCAATGCCTGACCACCCTAATATATAAGCTATCATCATGACTATAAATATTCCTTATAGAAAAATAAAACAAAAAAACCACCACAAAACAAAGAATGAATCTAACCCACAGCAATATCTTGCAGCTCAGGTCAAAACTAACAAGTCTTATACAGGCATAGAGTCAGTGAGTCTCGTTCTTCATTAACATTTAGCATTTCCCAAAATATCATACGGAACTTTGATAGGTATTCTTCTTTTATCACCAGGTGACTGGCCAGCAGCGATCTGTACAGTCTATCTACTATTAGCCTTTTCAATTCTTTTTGGAGAAAAAAAGAACTATTTTAAAAATTTTAGTGGTTAGACATATCTCTACTTCAATCTTTGCAGTGGAGGTAGAATAAAAGCAAGGTCTATATGCAAGACCTATATTTTGGTAAGGTCTTAAATGTTAGCTGTTTCAGGAAGGAAATTATCACTGAGGATAGAAGACTCAAACTATTCATCCTGCCTCTTCTCTTTACTGTTGTCTTGAAACATATGTTTTCCACTTAAAATATTTCACTTTATGATGTATAAAAGTGAATTCTGTCAAGTAAATGGTGAAAAGTTTGGTCTGAGAAATGTACTGTGTAATGTGTATCAGCAAGTAGAAAGCAAAATAAACCAACTCAATAATGCAGATGGAATGATTCACTGAAAAAAAGGCATAAACTAGTTCGCTTAGTTTTATGTATATCTGTGATATTCATCTGCATCTGTGATATTCATCTGCACTTCATAAATAAGTGTCTTAATCTTCCTTCTCAAAACTAAATAACAAATTATTAGATTTAGCAAATGCCTTTAGGTAACTAGGTTCTCAGTTCTGCAGTGCCTAAAGGCTAGCTGACATAAGATTTTACATGAAAAGAACAGCAAAGAAAAAAAAGGTTTTGGCTGTGATTTCCAGCATCTGACAGCTACTAAAAAGCCTGTAAGAAACAACAGAGAAAAGACTCACTATTTTGCTATGTGCCTCTCTGAAAAACTTGATAAATCCCAAACACCATTACTGACTTAGACATATTGTTCGTCATTTTAATCTCAAAGAGTGGTTTGCATAATGGCCTAAATGGACCGTTATTGCTGCTTGTCAGGCCTCTGGCACTTTGTTGTTTTATGCAACTGACTGCCCTATGCATGCTTTGAAGCTGATCTTGTAATCAGAATGAAAACTATTTTAAATCTTTACCATTGTTGCTGAGTCATTACAAAATCAGGTGGCAAATTTCATGGAGACCAAAGGCGAGTAGAAAATAGCACTGCTTAACAGAGGGTTTTAATGTCATCTTTTTGATCTAAAATATATAAGGAACAAGTTGCAACTCTGAAAATTTTGGCTAGGAAAATTAAATCACAGACAACAGAGCAACAGGATGTGCAATCTCTACCCTTGTAAATGTTGACAATTCAGCTAGACAGCTGAGAAATCTTACCTAACTTCAAAGCTAGCTTTAGTCTAAAAAACCAGACTAGATGACTTCCAGCTATCTCTTTCACCCTATATTATTCCATAAGTCTGAGTAGGCTTTCCAAAAAGAGGTTTTAAGTTTTCTAGATCCTAAATGACTTTGATAGGAATTAGTTACATGGCCAGCAATAGCTTTGACCTTGGGTGCCTCACAGAGCTTTAAAACCTTAAGTTTTAGACAGGGTTTTTCTAACCTATTCTCCTGAACAGAAATAGCCTCACTATAACCAAACTGCAGCTTAGGTAATTCAAGTAGCCATTTAAACTCTGGTTTGGTCTTCAAAGTCTATAGTCACTAAAATAAAACAAAACCAACCAACCAAAACAGCACCACCACCACACACATACACATACGCACACACACAAAACTCCACAAAAACCTAACCTGAAAGGCCAGGCCGGTGAAAGGGTCTCCCAGTGAGGTTTTGATGTTCTAATGTCCCAAACAGTCCAGAAGAGAAAAAAGAGAAACCAAAGGCTTGGGAAAACACAAAAGTTCCACTCTTCATCCTCTCTCCAGCATACCTGCCAGAGGAGCCCTTTTCAAGCCTTATATCCTGCAGCTGTGGGAGGGAGTTGTAATGAGCCCAAAGGCTCTGCAGCTGGGACCTGGGTATTCCAGGGGTCTTGCTGGAAGTTTCCTCCTCAAGCTGCTGTCTCAGCTCTTGGGCCCAGTTTAAAGACACAGAAAGGCCCAAGATTCATTTTTCCTGGTGTAGAGTTGGTGATGTGGCAATATGGGATACATCATAAAGTCACCCCAAGACATCCCCCATGGGCTGCAGAGGTACAGCCTGCTTCACCATGGTCCTCAGCAATGGATTCAGGGGCTCAGCTCCAGTGCGTGGACCACCTCCTCCCCCTCCTTCTCCACTGACCTTGGTGCCTTCATTTTTGTTGTTCACAGCTTCT
>WEIV01006114.1:19030-50397 GCA_013390005.1 Calyptomena viridis | reverse complement strand
AAGCCTCACCCATAGGTCCCCCCTCTACCAAAAACATGGCCACAGAAACCAAATACACACTCTAACTAGATAAAAGGATAAGGAGAATCCTACATTAGGCAAGATGTTACAGAAATGCTTTTATACAATTGTTAGGAATAGAAAGTATGTTAAGAATTACATTAAAAAAATAACATTTTTGAGAAATAACATTTTGACACAAATATCTCTCTTACATATGAAATATTTTTCTAATCTTTTTGCAATACAGAAGGTCATTAGATGATGTTTGTTAAGAATAAATATTTTGAAATAACGTGGACTGGATGACTTTAATCTATGTGTCCTAAAAATCACAGAGATGTTAGGAGATCTTTGGCATACATCTTGATGAGAAGAAACATACAGTAAAACCCCCAAAAGCAATAAAGATATAATTTGTAGGATACTTTGGTTATATCATCCAGCCGATTTTCAAATATGTCCAGGAACTATGGGTCACGTCTCAAGCTTATTTTTCTATTGGTTTCAATGTTCTGTGTATCACACCGCAGTTACTCAAGAGGCTACTAAAGAAATCCAACAGATCAAAAATCCAACAGCTGTTTATAAATTTATGTCTGTCAAATCCATCTTTTGATCTGATTGATATCCAGTACACACCAAAATCCAGAGGGAGCTCACAAGCGAAGATTTTTTTCATTATTTTCAATTTCCAAATACTAAAACTCATTCAGTTTTAACTCTGAAAGGACATTTACAGTTTATTTTAAAAGGTTAGTATTAGAAAACGAGCTTTCATGTTAGCTAATATTAGTTAATACTTTATGGATTTTTTTTCAAAGTCTACTAATCATCTGCAAAAGTCAGTGTAAACACTATTCAATGCCATAAGAACCATCAGTTTTGAGAGAAACATGCCTAGTCTTAATCTTTCACCTATCTCTCTTCAGCTGGTGCTGTCTTCTGTTATCAGTAGATAATATCCAATATAAACAGATTCATTAGTTTGAAATGAACATTTTGTAGACTGAAGCAGTAATAAAGTTGACCGAAGTCAACTGTAGCTGACTTGAACAATGCATACTATACTAATTGATGTCTCTGAACAATACATGCTACATATATATTAAAATGCAAACCCCAAAATCCCCAAATCCCAAGGTATAAGAAAACTTAGAAATATTACTTCTACAGGCTGGTCATGTCCCAGAGCTAAGCACATTAGTCTTCCACAGTTTTCTATCAGACTAGTCAGGACAAAGAGGTTGGAAGTTGCTTATGTCTTAAAAAATGACCAGGTCTGGAGTAAATTTACAGATGGTAGGAATTCTGTAGGCCGACAGCTGGTCTGACTTGGCTTTATGGTTAAGATGTACCTGAAGCTTAGCTATTCTCTGTCCTTAAAAGATGCTAACACCAGCAGTACAACCTTAGAGTGAGTCAGCATTTCCTGCCTATAGCGGAAGCCTGAGTACGTGGCTACTCGCTTAAAGTTAATGGCGGGATATTTTTGTTTCTTGTCCAATAGTCCACATGTTTTCACTTACCCAGTACCAATGCCAAGGTGACACCTGGACACTGACCAATTGTTAACCATAAACATACTTCATGTACCAATAGAGTTGTTAGGAGTCAGAACTATTTAAAGGGTTAATAAATGCCCTCCTTGGTCATTCGCCATTGAACAGACCAGAAGCGCTTCTCTGATCCGTGTCTCTCTCTTTATCTTGCCCGCCCCCCTGGACAACACCCCTGGACGAGCCAACTGGCTATGTCTCCATACCTCTTTTGCCTACCCAGTTTGCACACAGGAGATGTGGTGACATAGAGTCAAGTGGGTAGCAAGAGGTCTGTGTCTAACTGTCATTGTAATATTGTTTAATCTTGCGAACAGAGAAAGTAGAATTCTGATAGTAGAAATCTGATCTCTGATCAAAATTCCCAAAGTTTTCTTTTGTGAGATAGAAGTGTCAAAAGAACAAGAGGTTATTTTAATAATTATTTTATCATTATTATTACCTAGATTTAACTTAATGTGTTTGTCTCCTTGACATCTTGCAAATACCCATCTGCAGCACTAGTGCTGAACGCTAAGATCTTTTTAAAAGACCATGCACTAAGTAAACAGCTAGTATAAAAAATGGAGTTACTTAGTGCAAAATGCCAATGGATGTGGAATTCTTATCTTTTTTATCAAGGGTGTAAAAGCTCATTTAATTCTGCTTGATGAAGGACTTTGGACAAATAAGATCACTTGACACTTTGCTAGAAACATAATATACTATCCTCTGCTGAGTTGATACATATTCACAGCAAAACGTGGGCCTACAGTCATTTTTTAATCTTCACTCAAATAGCCTCCAGCTGCTGAGCACCTTTTTCAAAGACATACTTTACAGTATCTGTTTAAATTTTAAAGAGCTATTTACTTATCATATTTTTATTCTTGAAACTTGAAATTCAAGCAGTCCATTTTTCCTCATACTGAATTACTATCTACTCATATATTCTGTGCTGCTGATTTAGAAATTAATAATATGCAGTGATTATCTTGTAGCTTAAACTCTGAAAAGTTAACACACAACATAAAATATGTACAAAATTTTCTTTTGGAAAACTGTAACCCCCTTGAAACATTTCAATTGCAACCAAATTAGTTTTAATAATTTTCCTTTTCACTGATCTTTGGTTATTATTCTTTGCTGTTTTACACCCTAACTAACATTTTTTCTTAATTCTTTGCCTGACATATAGATGTCTTATACCTATTGCTCAAAAGTGCTTCATTGCAACAACCTTTTGAAATATTGGCCCCATTTGTGACTCTTTCTATCAAACTCACACTATTACATCTGCAAATGTTGGAGTTAGAAAAAAAATCACCTCTTTTAAATATATTTTTCTTTAGCTGCTCCAGCAGCAATGGAAATGGTAGTAGTGGGAAAGAAATGTGATGAAAGAGAGTANTGATAAAGCTTAATAAACAGGAGGAAAAACTGAGAAGCTGCGAGTTTCATCCCTTTATCTGGTACTGGACTTTGATAACAAGAAGAAATAACAAGAAGAAATTTTTATAAGCATTTTTAGAAGTAATCATATAAATAATTACAGTAGGTGACTGCTACATTGCCTCCTACTGCTGTCCTTGTGTGCTAGTTTTATGTGAGGCTCCCAAAAGAAAACGTATTCTCTCTCAGTCTGACACTTAACAAGAAAGCAGCAAGAGCAAGACAGGAGCTTGCATAATCATAGAGTCATGGCAAGTTATATGACAGCCATGATGACGGAACTTTCTTCTTTAGTTCTGCAAGCAGCCTTTGGAAGTCAGACAATGTGCTTTATACTTGGATGATGATAATAATAATAATAATAATAATAATAATTCAAAGTATGTATCTGACACTGTGCAGAATTTATGTACTTTTCCTTAACTGATAGGAAATATTTTATTAAATGTGCATAGTAAAATTTTTAATAAATTTAAATTTGATAAAATCCAACTTCCAATTAGAATAACCATTGCCATTTCAAAATGAAAGATATTTGTGATAACATAGACAGTACTCCATTGATTAGCAATGACAAACTGATCTTTCAGGTTGTTGGTAGTGACAAGCAGAGAAGAGCTTAAAACTGTCTTCCTTTATCTGTGGTGAACCCCTTTGAATGATTTCAGTGAAGTTGTTTGTTTCTTTTGCTATGTCTTCAGGCTCAAGCTAAGAGCACAAAAACATGAGCTGAAGAGAAGGCAGTCCAGCTATGATCACAAATAATAGTTTCTAACAGGATCTGAGCAACTGTCTAAAACCCTCAGTGAGGAACTTCTCAGTTATTTTAATTCTCATTTCTAGCTACTTCTTTTCCTTACTATTGCTGTTTTCACTTTACTTTTTTCATTGGGTTAGCCTATAATAAACTGCACTTTGTTTTTATTCTGCTGCCAAATAGTTTAACTGATACCATATACAAAATTGCTCTGCAAGGAAGCAGTTGGACAAAGAGAGGGACAGATGTGTATCACTACATATCAGGAACATTAATTTGAACTTCATGATCTTCTAACTCTATACTGTTATATTACCCTTATAAATCTATAGCAATTATATTACCCTTGACTCCCAGACAAGAGAGCAGATGATCATGGGAATTTAGGCAAAGAAATCCATCACGATCAGAGAGTAGGACTGTTTCTCACTGTAATTACAGTCAGTTATGGAGTAACTGCAGTAAGTATGCATGCAAATATTTAATAAGTGCTGATTTTTTCCCATTCTAAATTGCGACTTCAAACAAGACTGCGTTATGTTTTTATAAGGAAGTATTTTAATTTACAGACATGTAACTGATGCTCTTTTACTGTGCATTTTACTGCCTTTTCAATAACCATGGACTAAATGTTAAATGTTAAAGTAAATGCACATAAATAGATGTATGGAATATACTGGTAAGATCTATGCTGTTTTGAGTGGCAGTATTAGAGTGTCAACTTCTCTGCAAAAGTTATTGTTAAAAATAAATAGGTTAAAAAAACCTGCTGCTAAAGAAGAAAAGATTCATAGAAGACTTACATTTTTTTCCCACATCACATTTATAGTTGAAAGACGGAACATTTTAAACTCCATACAGGAGTAATTCATCTAGCTATTTGACACCTGGCTAAACTGAATATTCTTTTCTGAAACTAGATTTTCCTTTACTATCCTCAATATTAAAATGCAATTTTAGAACTGCACACATTTACATAGAAAGTTAAAGCCAATTGTTGTAGATGAAACATGAATTCAATTTTTTTGTCAGGCATTTAAATAAGGAATTATATACAATGAATTAATAGTGGTGGCATTTCTAGTTAATCAAAAATTTGATGATAATGAGCACAAATCCTGTTAGAATGTTAAAAAGGTGCTTTTGTTATGCTTCTGAATAATTGCGGCATTAATTTTTTATTTAGAACTAGTTGAAGTTCACTCCTGTCATTGCTAGCAATTATTGAAGATTTTCACCTGTATAATTGAAATTAACTGCTAACCCATCAGTAACTATAAAGACCATCTCAGCATGAAAACAATGTGTGACATCTTCAGATTTACTTAATAACATTGTAATACCAGCATGGCATTGTGAACTATATTCTCAATGTTCTTGGATTATTATCATTTGAAATAATTTCTTTTGCTCATTGCAGAGTTCATCTGATAATTTTCTATTTTTTCAATGGCAACATAAAGCTATCACAATTTTTCTTTCCATATATTATAACCTATTCTTTAAGAATTTGTTTGGATTTAATTATTCACTGCACTTCCGTGTCAGGGTAAATTATATTTACATCTAAAATTCAAAACCAATCTGTGAACATATGAAATTTTTTTAGGAGTTTTATAGGAAGGTTGAGGTTTGATTGTGTTTTGGGTTTTTTGTTGGACCTCTAAATTTTTTTTCTGCATGTGTTTGTTATAAATTGTAACAACACTGTATTTCAAAGTAGCAATTAGACATTTGAAAAAAAGGAATTTCTTCCTGTTGGCTCTCCCTATAAAAATCCTCTTGACTGTGACTGGATCATTACTAGAACACCAAATTCAATTTAAATGTATACCAGGAAAAATTCAAAACTAGAGATATCTTCCACATAACAAGTATTTGCCTTCAGTCTAACTCATGGCTGAATATGTTGTTTCTTTCTTGTAGATATTGATTTAAATGATATAAATTATACAAAGACAGCATCCTTACTTTATTTCTAATCCAAATCCAGTGAACCAGACGTCAGAAAAAAAATTGCATGAGAACGTTCTAATCTTTTCTTATCAAAAGAAATCTTTGGACACACAGGCTGCCAGTTTTGAACCAATCATCTGAAAGTACTTGCTAGACTCTGAAAAATGTTACAAACGTAGAGAATAACATCAGAATGAAAGTTGGCTTTCTCCTTTGTCTTTTCTGGTTTTGAGGAAATATGGTTCAGTACATATGTTTTGATGTAGTGCAGTATGTCATTACTAGTTTTATGGGTTTGAAGAATTTCATTGCCTCAGATACTTGTGCATATAATTCATACAAATGCTATCCACTCTTAAGTATTCATGTTATAGCAAACAAGATAAGCTAAATCTATACCACCCATCCATCTAGGCTTCATTTATCAGAGGTAGGACTAAATGACCTGTAAAAGTACCTGCCAACTCAAACCATTCTATAATTTAATTTTTATTCACAATTTTTTATAGAAACTTTCTTTTCAAGTAAGGATAGAAATATTTAATTAATGCAGAGATGCTATGCACGGGACACTTTTTTAAATAATCGACATTCTGTGGGTTTGTAGATGATTCTTTTTTAAAGAAGAGCTGAAAACTTGGTAAATTTGCTGTTGAACTTCTGACATACAGCAGCTACTGGAGGGGAGAAGAAGCACCTATTTTTATAAATGTGTTATGTACAAAAGTTCAGAGTCTAACTTATCTCCAGAGTGAGGTGATACATAACAAAAAATGGCCATTGGTGACTACATGGAGGAAAACAAAAAGGTTAGACATCAAAAATGTTATATTTAATACAGAAATAAAGCCTATTCTTGCCTTCTTTCTTCTTAAATATGATCTGGTTTGCATTAATGGACATGGGATTTAATAAAGTTTCACATAGTACTCTGTGATGTTTAGACACTTGGAGTAAGAAATCCTGTGTAAAAACTTTTTCCCTTGGAATTTATGATGTGTAAATATAGGGAAAATGGTCACTTACGATTATTATAAAAAAAGTTACAAATACACTTTGAAAGACACTCCAGTAAACAGAGTTCATAGTAAAGAAATATTTGTGGAAAGCAGCATATTTTCTGTAGATAGGTTTTCATTTTGATAACACCTACAAAAAAACAATGTATGTGATAATGTATGTTGCACCATGCTTTAGAATTCAGGTTGTACAGTTAATTAATATTTTTTAATTAAATTTTGAGAAAGGGAAATTTTGAATCAGGCTGTCCTGTAAAAAAATACTCAGGGACAAATAAATACAGGTCAAGATATTTGGAAGTGATGAATAAAGAACATATGGAGCAATCCTTCCCAGAATATTAGCCCCTTGCTAAATTGTTTCAGGAATTATGTGTTTAGATTGAGACACTTCAGAAATCTAGCTATTTTGAAATGTTATTAGTCATTCTAACTTGTTATTTTAGTATGTTCATCTAAGAATCTGAGAAGACACATGGGAAAAGACTGATACATAAGATTCACTTGATATGCATGATATGGTCTCAAAGCTGATATATTATGGCAATTTGATGTGATAGGCTTAAGGGCTTTTTTTTGAAGGATATGTTACATTTTGGTAAAAAACTGCATAATATAAACTCTTTACTATTTTCAATACCTATCTACAGAATGAAGAATCAAGCAAGTAGCTTTACCGAAGTGAAGATTTTTGCACTTATCTTTATTTTTAGTTTGTATTTATGAAAACAAACTGTCTTGTTCAGGCCAATTATCACATTTTTAACTGAAGACATTTTGTAAAATAGACAACATTACCATGAAAAATAGGTCTCTTTGAATTTCACTAACAATACAAATTAAATTAAGCATAAAAATATTTATGCATAGCAGGAAGTAAGGAAAAATAAAATCATATATGCTTGAATGGCTGTTAGTTATTTTTACCAATGTGTCAGTTTTATTTTATTGTCCATCTACAGCATTTCGAGTGTGCATGTGTCCCATTGCCAAATGTGAACATTACAATTTGTCAAGCTCAGAATAAGCAAATTATGCCCTTTTAAAGACATGTTTAATTAAGTTATTATAGCAGGCAGTAGAATAAAAATAAGTAGTAGTGTGTAATTGATTTCAGTAGAATAATTTTGTAAATGTTGAATTACCTCAATTTTTACATGCTCAATTATACTGTAACAATTTCAAATATATGATATATTTTAAAAAACTCACAATTTCAGACACAGAAACAACATAAGCAACCACATCTAGGATCATCTGTAAGAGTACTCATGAGCTTCACTTCTTGAAACACAGATACACAGTGAGACAAAAAACTCCTCTAACTCAGCTAATACTGTTGCACATATATGAGTTGGTCAATCTACTAACCAGAGGAAAACAACAACTCCTATTTGAATTAACTCTTCACAACAGTTGCTATTTTCAAGGTGCACACATATGCAGATCTTACTATAAGTAAAAGTGTGGTACTTGAGCAGTTCTCAAAGGAAGGAAGAACAATAGCTTGTTATTTATGAAACATCAAACCAGAGGTGATACAGTGTTATGATTTAACCTATCCAGCAACCAAATACCACAAAGGTGCTCGCTCACACTCCCACCAGCAGGATCAGGCAGAGAATCAGAAGGGTAGAAGCCGGAAAACTCATGAGTTGAGATAAAGAAAATTTAATAGGAAAAGCAAAGGACACACACACAAGGAATTAATTCACCCCTTCCTAAGGGCAGGCAGATGTTCAACCTGCAGGAGAGCAGGACTCCATTGTGTGTAACAGTTACTTGGGAAAATAAATGCCATCACTCCAAACATGCCCCCCTTCTTCCCTCCCATTTTATATACTGAGCAGGATGTCATATGGTGTGGAATATCTCTTTTGGGCAGATTGGGTCACCTGATCCTGCTGTGTCTCCTCTCAACTTCCCACACACCCCTAGTTTGCTTGCCAGTGTGGCAGCATGAAATGAAGAAAAGCCCTTGGCTCTGTGTAAGCCCTGCTCAGCAATAACAAATATCTCTATATTGTCAACACCTTGTTCAGCACAAATCCAAAACACAGCCCATGCTCAGAGGGGACCTTATTACTCTCTATAAATACATGAAAGGAGCTTGTAGCAAGATGGAAGTTAGTCTCTTCTCCGACGTTACAAGTGACAGGACAAGAGGAAATGACCTCAAGCTGTGAACAGAGGTGAATACATGGAAAAAATCTCCCACTGAAAAGCTTTTGAGGCATTGAAACAAGATGCACAGGAAAGTTCCTTTTGAACACCCTGGAGGTATTTAAAAGTTGTGTAGATGTGGCCCTTAGGGATATGGTTTAGTAGTGACTGGTTAGTGTTAGACTTATGGTTGAACTCAATGATCTTAAAAGTCTTCTCCAATCTAAATGGTTCTATGACTCTATGAAAAAAAAATTATTCCAAGCAGAATTTCCTAGACTAATTAGTACAAGGTTAAACCATTTCTTCAGCAAAAATATCATCAGATCTTGAAGATACTGATAAATATTACTTTTAAAGTTTTAAAAGACCTCTCGCTCTCTTTGGTTAGCTGCTGCTGGCCGTGTGTCCCACTGTTCACTTCAGCTGCACGCACTCAGCTCCATGGCCAGCTCCATTCACCTCTGCTGCTCTGCTTCACCACGCCACTTTTGCCACTGCAGCTTCCTGGGACCGTGTGCTGCATGATTGCTCTCACTCATCCAGCCGTTCTATGACTGCTTCCCGGGCTGCTCCAGTTCATTGCCATCAAACCCCCTGTCTGTTCTGTTCTGTTCTGCTGCCATCTGCCCTTGGACCGCGTGCTGCCACTGTGCCCTGTGCTGTGTCACAGAGAGTGGTGGTGAATGGTGGCACAATCAGTTGGTGGCCGGTCACTAGTGGTGTCCCCCTGTAAATTCCTCCCTGTAATTTACTATTTAAATTTGAAATCAAAGGACTCTCAGCAAAATATAGAAAAAGGAACAACAGCTCTTTATTAGAAAAATATACACATATACATATATATGTGACCGAACATGGAAGACAACAGCAACAACTCAAGTACAAAAGGAACTTGCGCTCAAGGAACACCTCTCCCATTTGGGGCAGGTGTAACTCTGTCCAGCAGGGGATGCTATCACGTCCTTGGGAGGCAGAGACCTGTTGGTGACCAGCAGGGGGTACCCACACACCCTGGGAGACAATGGAGCAGCGGAGAGTCCAGCGCTGAGTTTGGAGCCCAACGGCAGCTGGGAAGAGACCCCTCTCACAGATGTCATGGTCAGGGGCAAGCACTGGTGATGGCAACAGTCCGCAGAGAAGGCAGCAGAAAGAAACAAATGGTCTTCAATTTCCTTCCTTGCTTCTTTCCTTCCTTCCTTCCTGCCTGCCTGCCTCGAGAGTGGAAAAAAAAAAAAAAAGAGTAAATATCTTGCCACCTTATTAATTTATTATGTACTGAAGAGCTGGAACTGGTGAGTAAGGACTGGTTTCTGTATCTGTTCTGAATTTTATGTAAAGCTAAACCTCAAAATTCTTGACAAAAAATTGTTCTCATTTTACTTCTTGTTTTTCATAGTTTTAAAAACCTGGACAGTACTTTCTAATTTAAACAGAATTAGAAAGTGAATTTTCAATTTTTCCATCCAAAAGGGTAGTGTAGGATTATGCTTTCTAGATTTGCCTAAAATATTAGTATTCAACTTATTCACATTTTATTATTTTTTATTTTATTATTTTTATTTTATTATTTATTTTATTATTTTTTTATTTTATTATTTTTATTAGAAAGAACAATGTTGTCTATTAAATGTTTTAGTTCTCTATTACCACAGTTGCTTCTATTTACTTATTAGACTGTAGTATAGTAACAGCAGTACTAAATTTAGCAGTTATATATTCTTATCACAGAAAATAATGAAACCTTAAACATTAAACACTTAATTATTTCTATTAGAGACATAGTACGACTAACTTTATTATGGTTGGGTCTTTTAATAGGCAAAAACCTAAAGAAATTCTGTTCAACTACAGAGAGCAGTTATGAAAATTTATTTCATGTCTGAGACACATTAGTGATTATACTACTTATTTTTAAATGTAGTAAGCACACATGAATTAAACTCCATGATGCTTTTTGTCTGGACCTATAACACTAAATGAGACATATTTTAAAAAACAAACAAATAAAAAAGAACAAAATACTTATATACTGCTTGCAAAGCAATTCAAATATTCAAAGTTATTATACTTAAAGCACATGAAAAGTTTAATAGAAATAACACCCCAGTTCAAAATGCCTGAAGGCATCTGCTAACTTAATTGTAAAATTTCATTGCATAAGACAAAAGAGATGTGCATTTCCATGATACATTTTAAACGTTGGTCTGGTTTTTTCTTTTGGTCCCAAGATAATGATTTTCCAGTTATTAAAAATGAAGAGAAATGAAGAGAATGCTTCTGTGTAAATAGACTCTTCCTTCAGGAAAATACGAAATGGCTAATAAACAAGTTTGGCATTTTCAAAGGCAATTACTACAGCTTGAAATTAGATATGCAAATTAGCAATGCTCCAATAAATTGGTGGTTTGTACACAGCTTTTTCACTTTAGCAATACAAAAAGCACAATCCAAACCACAAAAGGAACTAATTCATGCTTCATTTTACTTTGAACCAGTCAAAAGATTTTAACATTCCACTCATGGAAAGTGGCAGAGTTGATTATGTTAATTTGAGAGTATTTCTTTTTTAAGAGGCAAAAACTGTATTCTAGAGCCATAAATACTAAGGCCAAAGGTACTTATTAGTCTCTATGCAACTTTTACTGTATCAAATACTACTCTCAAATTACCTTTGCACTATAATGCTGATGAATATAGATGTCATAGTTGTTGTTGTTTTTATTGTTATTATAATTGTTATTATTATTTTTATTGTTATCAATATGTATATCAGTTCTTAGGCATGCTAATAATTGAATAAAGGATGGCATTTCTGAATAGGAGGCAATGCTGAGAGACTCCTTCTGTTATGTTCTACTAGAAAGGAGTTGTGCCAATTAGGTCTCATATCTGTTTCAGGCATTTGTTAGTTGGTCAGAGAGCAAGAACTTTTAGGCAAGAGTGTTACTGAAAATTAGAAATAGAGAAAATGTCTTGAAATTATGCATTTTCCTCCACCCCTCCAACTTAAAATACCATTATAAATAAATAGGCTCTGAACTAAACTATTATAAAGTTAACTGGGCAACTCTCACCCACATTTTTTTAGTCTAAAATTTATACCTAAGTCCTACTGATGCATTTTAGTAAGGAATTATTGGAGATTCAAAGATAGTCATGAAACTTTGAAGGAGAAAGAATTGATCAAGAATAACTGGATGCCTTTGGTGGAAAAAAATAGCCATTGCAGTGGAGCATGGAGAGAAACAAGTAATTTTGTGGCAAACTTATGTCTACAATAGCTGGAGAATTTAAATAACTGTAGATCAGTATTGTTACGTACTTCCAAGATACTACAATGTCTTGTGGACAATTTCCTTAAGTGTAATTTAAGACAATTAAAATAATGAAATTTACTTTGAAAAGTTCCATTATGATCAAAATAATCATAATAGATATATCAATATACCATATTATGATAAGGCAAAAATTCATATGGAGAAATTTCTCATCAAATATACTTAGAGAGGATGTTCCATACCTGCACTCTCATCTTTGAAAAGTCATGGTGATCAGTAGAGGTGTCTAAGGACTGGAAGAAAGCAAATGTCACTCCAGTCTTCAAAAAGGGAAAGGAGGAGAACCCAGACAACTACCCACTAGTCAGCCTCACCTCATCCCTGGAAAGGTGATGGAGTGCCTCATTCTTGGGGCCATCTCTATTCACATGGAGAACAATAAGGTGATCAGAAGTATTCAGCATAGATTAAAGGTAAATCAGGCTTGACCAATCTAATTGCCTTCTATAATGAAATGACTACCCGGATGGATGAGGTGAGAAGAGTGGATACTGTCTACCTCAACTTCAGCAAGGCTTTCAACATCGTCTCTTACAACATCCTCATAGACAAACTCGGTAAATGTGGACCAGATGAGTGGATGGTGAGATTGGTTGAGAACTGTCTGAACAGCAAATCCCAGAAGATTTTAATCAGTGACATGGTGTCTAGTTGGAGTCCTGTCATTAGTGACATCCCCCAGGGTTCAATACTGTTGAATTTTATTTGCTTAATTTGTTGGAGGAAAAGTGACATACTGGCACTAATTATGGCAAAGCTTATCCTAGTCACACACATCTTTTGAGAGAGAGGCCAGATATGGTTTATTCTAACAAGATGGGGACTAAACGAGATTTAAGAATAATTTGCTTTAAAGGATTTAATGCAAATAAATGTTTAGGGTTTCAGCAGTTTGAATCAAATTGCCTGACAACTAACTAAAAAGCCACCATAGCAACAACCCACAACTGGAGACATGTCCCCTAGTGTGTGACCTCACACTAGGTTCAATATTATTGTCAATTGATGTTGCTTTATTTAGTGTATTCCAGCAACAGCTCCATGGCTTGAAGTCATAGATCAAGGATTCTTCCTGTTATGTGTGGTACAAATAGACAAAAAGAATAACTACTTCTGTGCAAAGACAAAGCAGATTGAGAAAATCCAGTATACTACTGCAACAAGGAAAATACCATTGAGACTAAGATATAATCAGTTCTCTTCTGAAAATGTGGAGATGGTTTAGTCTTTCTAAACTCAAGGCCTTCAACTTATAGGTTATCTTATTCTTTGTGGAATATACATTGAATTATCACTGCAAACCCCGAGTAGTATTGCTACTAAAAAATTTCATCATCAACAATTCAGAATGTTTAAAAAGAAGTGTAATGTAAGGCCATGTGACTGTGGGTTCAAAACTGCAATAAATGTCATCATGCATTTACTTTGAACATAAACAACTTTGTCTCTGTGTCCTCTTGAAGAATACAACATTATGGAAGTTGTACAAATAAATGTATGGGTATATTAGGATATAGCAATGCTTTAAAAGAGACTACTACATCAAATATAATATTGTAAACATAAGTAAAATAAAACATTTTAATGTCACATAATATCCTACCTATGTTTGCTGAAAAAAATCTGGGAAATACAAAAGTTCATACTGAGACATAAAGATGCAAATATAATAAATGTTGCATAGTTAACAGCTCTTACTGGAACCAGGGGGGAAAAAACACCTGATTAACCTCCTTATTGTAGATCAAATGAAACTGTTTAAAAAGGCAACTTTTTCCAGCCATAGCATCATACTTTCTCACACTGATACTACTGAATTTGTATATCTCACATTAATATCCTATTTGATAACTGTTTTTCCCCACCTGTTACAGAAGCCTGTACATGACTTTCAGCTTATTCCGTCTCTTTCTTTGTTTCCTTATTATTCTCTCTTTTGTCTTCCTGATTCTTCTATCTCCCACTCTTTCTTTTCTTTGCTTCCTTTGATGCCATTTAAGCTTGTCAGGGTTCAAGTTCTCATTTTTCTGTTTATGCAAACTTGAAAATTTGCAAGTAGACTCACACTAGTAACTTTGTAGGAGGCAGAAGATTTTATTTCACTTTCTTGTTCAGAAACTCTGTGTTGGTATTCTTACAAATTTTTTTTGCAGTGTAAAGTCCATTTTTACTAGACATCATCAAGCTCACAGAAGAGTTTTATCATTTTCTAAACACAGGGAAGCTTCAATCAGTGTTATGTCTCATAAAACCATGGAGTATAGTTCTCAGTTGATGTTTCTCTCTCATGTCTATTCATTGGTATTTGTCACTTTTGAGGATTCTTCAATTATGGGAGATATTTTGTGCTTAATGAGTTGCAAAGTTGTTGTCATTTATGTGACTGTGCATAATAACTGACCAGCTTAAAAATACCAAAGGTAATGACCAAGAGCCCAGAGTATAGGATCAGAGAGGGGAAAAAACCCCAAATCTCGGAACTGAAGATAATTTTAAAGCAAGTAATGATTCCTGGGTGAAATTCTGTCCCTGCTAACATCTGAAGAAAAACCTTGCAGACTGACTTGAAAAATTTTACTTATGATTATATATATAAAATTCAGGGAGAAGATGTGTGCCATTACATAGAGTAGCTATTCATGCGTAAGAAAGCATTAGATTGTCTAAATGCCTTCTGTCTTCTACCAAAACAAGAATTTACAAACTCAGTTGTTGATTCACTGAAGAAATCAAAATTGCTTTTCCATTTTTTCAAGAGTACTTCAGAAAACTAATATAAAAATTTGACTTAAGTGTAGGCATGTGCAGCAGCATAAGATGTACAAGTATTTACTGATTTTGCAAGCTAGTCCCCAGGTTCTTTTGTTAGACTAAAGCAGATGTTTCTTTTAGTGCAGTAAAGTCAAAGTATCTTTCTGGGAAATAAATTAGATCAAACTCTTAACAGAGTATTAGCCTAAAAGATGTTTTTGTATGATTTTCACTATGTACCGTCCCTTCCTTCTTGCACAATTACCAACAAGTAGATGTCCAAAACCTTCTGGTCAGGCTGGTATTAAAATTATTTTGTAATGCTTTTAAATTGGCTCTCTAGCAACCAGCTTCTTCTTTTTGATGGATTTATTTTTTTGAAACAAGTCATGACTTAAGCCATGATCATCAGAGATACAGAAAATTATTCTATCTCATCTAGTATCCATTTGGATTCCAAGATAAAACCATGTCACTGAAACCCTGCAACTGCACTGCTCTCTAAAATTGTCCTGAAACTTATTTGACTATGACAAGCACTTTCAAGCTAAAATATATAACAATATATTTGTAAGAGTATGGTCTATAAGGATATCTTGGTGACGGTTATGCAACATAAAGACAAAAGCAAGAAACCAGGACATAAATTAAAAGCCCTGATATACAAATCATAATGAAAAGTGGATTTCTAAGAAAATAACCAACTCCAGAACTCTTAGGTTACTAACAGTTGGGACTTCAAAGAAATGGTACAGCACAGACTTTAAGAGGTTCAACCACCTCTGTTCTGTACATGTGTATGTGTTTGCGTATGTGAATGTGTTTGTGTGTGAGATTCACTATTTTTCCTCAAGCTGAAATGACCAACTAGTTAGAGCTGCTCAGTATGGGAAAAGTCAGTCAGGACCTAAGGCTGGACAAAGAGAGCACAGGACTTTGGACGGATGTAATTGGTACAGACTTGTCAAGGTTTGAGAGACTGTAGCATGTTTCAGTAGATCAAGGGAGTATTTGGGATGAGGGAAGTGATAAAACAGGGGAACTCCTGACCTGGTAAGATGGAGAAAAGGAAGAAAATTTGGCTGAGTCAATCACGACTGTGAGTGCTGATAGCATATATGTGAATGCCAGGAAGATCATTGCTCTCTGTCTGTGTCAATCTGTATATGTGTACCTCTACACTGTGTGCGTGTATATCTATATTTTTGGAGTATGTGCTCAGACTTGTACTTTTGGGACATCCAAAAAGGAACAGCAGCAAACAGACTGGGGATGAGAACTCCCATAAGACCCCTAATATTTGGCCTGGCATTAACAACATTAATAAATACTGATATATTGCTCATTAAAAAACAAACAAACAAACAAAAACAAAACAAACAAAAACCCCACAAACCCTTTAATTTAAATGAAAACTGCAATCTAAGAATTGTCAAGAAAATTAGTAAAATATTTGTGAAGTAAGACTTCCCATCTCTAAAAACAAATAAATTTAATCCTAGTTTTGGGAGAAAATTTAAAATCAATGCTATACTACTAATTAGACAGTAATGTCTAGTGAAAAAATTTACTCATAACAACTGACTGGCTTTGGTTTGTGATATTCCTAACTCTGCCTACCATTAGAAAAGTCATATTTCATCCCACATTCCTAAAACAAAGGACAATGAAACTTTAAAGCTTGAAAAAAACCTAGAATAACTAAATAACTAAACCTGAATAACTAATTTAGATATATTGAAACAAAACTGTAGAGCTTTTAATGAAGTTAAGATTTTTTTCTCATAATATTGGTCTTTGACCATCAGTTTCAGCAAAACATAAATGATATCTTCAGGCTTGAATTCAGACATTTGACCTTTTATTTTCTAAACAAGATTGTAAAGGGGGCTTAAGAGACAGAGAAAATATTTAGATACATTATATTTTAGCAACATTATTACAACATATAATTTTTTAACCAGATATGTGGAATAGAAAAAAAAATGCAGAAGATCTAAGCTACTGTCACTGGATGACAATGTTTGAAATAGAGCATTTTATAAACCCTAAGGTTTCAAATATTGTTTTTAAGTCATAAGATGTGTTACTACCTTACTAAGCTAATGACTACTTATATATAGTATATATTCTGTGTCTTCTTAGACTTCTCTTTTTTTTTGCTAGTGTAATCTTATAAGACAGATGTTCCATTTTCCTAGTCATCCTGCCTGTCTTTCTACTTGTTCCAGTTCAGTTCATCTTCATGACCACAGCAAAACAGAGCTGTATACGGAATTTCAAATGAGTTCTCAGTGGTCTCATTTATCAAAAATATAGTACTTCTCCATTCCTTGTAAGGGTCTGTCTTGGAGTATTTGGCTATGCTATCTGCTTTCAATAAAAAGCATACCCATTATTAAATTATTTCCAATTAATGAGCACAACAGCTTATTTTTAATAGAACCTAATACCATAATTTTGCATTTTTATGGAAAAGGGTTTTTTTTAATTTTTATCCTCTCTTTCTGCAGTTTTTCTTCTGTGATATCCTGTTTCTCTGTATTAATAGTGCCTCAACTTAGTGCCTTCAACAGATTTCATCGCTGTACTACCAACATTTGTGCCATGACGACTAATAGGAATATTAATTAAAAAAGCCCTAGGTGAAAACCCAACTTTCGATCTGAAGGAATAGATATGGATGAATGGGCATGTTAATCTTAGACTACTTTTCCGAGACATTGTCAGTGTCCCTGACTGTCAATTTTCTTATATTCCTTGCAGTAAATCTACACATAGACTGTCCAAACTACCTTTAAAAGAGAAGGGCAATAATTCAGTGGCAGAGGAAACTATCATATGGTCAATTCGCCAAAAAAAAAAAAGCTTTTGTATGCAAGAACATTGGGCATCTGTTCACCTTTGTTATCTAAACGACTGAATCTTAATTCTTTTCCATAGAAGAACTATAACATCCTCATCTAAAAAAACAAATAGCTATTGTATTTCCAAATGTTATTTATAGTACAGTATTAATATGAATTAGACAACAACACATGGAATGGTGTTACCTGTCATTTACTCCTATGGGACTCACAGTAACTAAATGTCAGATGGTTTTCATGAATGAATATTTTTAATTAAACAGCCATCTATTTCAAGTAAATATATTTGGATTTTAAACTAATAAGATTGTTTAAAATTAAAACATAAAAATGAGAGTGGCCTATTTTCTTGGCTTCATGCTTAAAAAAGCCTACAACAAACCTTAAAGTTAATAAATCTTCAAGATAATTCCATGAGAAGTCTGAGACTACAGATATCTCCTTCAGTCTTTATATATAAAGACAGTAGTAGAAGCTGATCAGCTCCTAGCTGATGACTCTTTCGCAGAAGTACACCAATTTTGTTGGTTAGGTAAAAGAATCACTCTGAAGATTATCCTAAAAATGAAAATCCTGAAAACATATTTCAATCTTCAAAATAAAGGTGCCTAAAATTAAGTTAAGCAAGTTGGAATTATGTAAAAATATAGCAAATTCTCCAAAAAAAAAAAAAAATCAACAGAGGATTGCCGCAGTCCCAGGGTTGGTGCTAATCCTGTTTTTACCCTGGCAAGCTTGAATAGCACCGGCCAGAGGCCGCTGCAGTAGATGAGTGGGGCAGCACCCAGTACAAAGCTCCCCTTTTCCAAGGAGTCTAACCAGGTGTCGCCTCAGAGTAAGCAGGCTTGATTCAAACCTGCCAGACTCTGCCAGGACGTGCAGCTTACGGTGAGCAAAGGTAAACAGGCGACTCTTTGTAGTTGAAGCAGTTCAGGTTTATTTGCTCTATGTAGCCAGTGTGGCTAGAGAAGCTTCTAATCCCAAGGGAGTACAACCAGAAAAAGCCACAGGAACTTCCTGTGCACGAACTTATAAAGGGGGTTTGAATCTATGGGTGAGGAAAGGGCATAACCAATGGGAGAGAGGGGTAGGAGTGGTTCAGGAAAGGGGTTATGCCCCTAGAAGCCAGAGGCCTGCTACTCAACCCAATACCCAGCTGAGCAACAGGGAAGGTTCTGGGGATAGGAGGATTTGGGTTACATATTTGGGGTAAGGTGGGAGGGGTAAGGATAAGGGATACATTTGCGGGGAGGATACAAACTTTGGGATAAACCAGCTGGGTATGGAACAGGGGGTAACAGAATAGTCCAATATGAACAGAATTATACGTTATAAAAATGAACTCACAACACGCACCGCTACAGAAGACAGAAAACCTGCAAGCAGAGATGAGAATAAAAAAATCAAATTTACCTAGACTGTAATTTTTGTACTGTCTACTAGTTGCATATCTGATTAGAATTGAATGTTTGTTTCATTCTCACAATCTGCATTGTTCTTTCAGAAATAATGTAACCATACTTTTTGTAATTAATTGCAATGCATATGCAACCCTCTGGAGGAATGAATATTACGAAGCTTATAGTGATAGAAGTAAGCCATATCAATGCAGTTCCAATTCTAAACTACATAATTGCTGAATTCTTATTTTTCCAGTGTTCAGATTATCAATGCTCATAAATTATCTTAATATCCAGTCCTGAAAAACAATGTGCTGAAAAACAACGTTCATGTATAGAAGCAGTATTTTATAAAGTTATGTGTTTCACTGTACCTTCTTCCCTCCTCATATAGCTGGATGCTATAGACATACTCTATCTACATAGAGTAGTTTGGGAGTTTTATAAGTAGATGAAGAAAAAACTAGTGCAGCTTTTCATTTCCTTACTCACACGCTTGTTTCTACTTCCCCAGAGCTACACCAAGGAGCAGCAGAGTAAAGTGGCTCTGCAAAATAAGACTGAGGAGTGGGACTCATAGCAGGACAGAAAGGGACGGGTCTACGCCAGTAAGGCACTGTCCTGTGTGACTGAGCAGGGAGAGCAGGGCAGCTCTGAAGGCGGCAGCCAGATCAGAAAAGAGTCCAGTGTTTACCCTACACACTCATTGCAAGGTGTGGGCAGGTTCAGGCTCAAGACAGAAAGGAATATCTGGTGGACAAGTCAGAGATATCAGACCAGGCACAAGGCAACACTGCCGTGTTGTTCAGACACAGACGAATGCCAAGATCTTGAATTTTAAAGCAAGTATCAAGCAGAAATGGTGCTGAATTCTGCTGAGCATCACAAAGCCTGCTATTTGCACCTGCCTGAGCTGGCAATTAACCCAGGCCACTAAAGGCCCTCCTGAGTGGAAAGCACTCACAGTCCTGACAAATGATCAGTTTTGTAAAGGAAGATTCTACAGAATTTGTGAGCCATATTTTAACAAATTAAATCCCTTTGTAAAGCTAATCTGTAACCCTAATCTCCTGAGAAATCTTGACATATTTAAATGCATTCCTAAGTAAAATGTATTAATTAAGAAAAAAAAAAAATTAAACCTCCTAATCCAAACCCTCACAAAAACTCAGTACATCACAAATTACAAAAGAATATGTATTTTTTTTCCACAGATTTCTCCTGCTTTCTATGTAGCTTCAACTATTCTATGAGTAGTGAGAAAACAAATTAATTTTCATTTTTCATGGCTTTACCAAAAGAAGGAACAGTAAAGTTTACACAGAAGCAGCTACACAGACTTTAAAAGGCTCAGAACCTCAGCGATTTCTTTGGGAAAGTCAAAACACTGTAATGCTGTAGTTCAATGATTAAGAAAGCAACAAGATAAATGGGAAATCTTGGTTTCTGTTTTTCCTCTGATGCAAAAGAAATCAACTTTCCTGTTTCACAACATCCAGTATCCATGGCTGCTATGCTTCTGTAAAATGATTAGCAGTGATATGCAAATATCCAGTGTGAAGCAGACAAAACAGAACTTTTTTTATCACACTTCCCCCATAAATGTCTTCATCAGTTATATGTCATACTCAACTGGCTTCTGGACTATTTCTTATTCTCTTTCTGACTTATTTTCAGGATGCAGAATAATAAATCTCAAAAAACTTAAGGAGTATAGAAAAAGTCTGGCTCAATTCCTTTTGGTAGCAATAGATAAAAAATAAAAACTTATAGTTTTCAAAATAAGCATAAGAAAGATGTGACAAAATATCAGTAAGAATATACAGTATAATATGAACTAGAAAAAAATCACTGCTTACAAAGCATGTACAACACTCATAGAGGAAGAAATGTGAGCAAAAAACTTTAGTTTTCAGTTTATGTTATTGAATTTACCATATGCCATAGGCAGAAATGGAGCTTTGGACAAAGTTAGACAAGCTGTTCCATTGTCACAAGGTGCAGAAAAGACTCCCTTCCTTCCTAGATGCTCTCAGAGAGGAGCCTCAGGGTGGCTGAATCTAAGCCCCCAGACTTTTTCGACAGTTTATGTGTAAAGGCTTATAGCTGTAATTGAACCTTTATACAACTTTGTCCCGCAGAACTATGGATGGCAAACCACATATATTTATATAAATATATATGATTTATTATGATAATGATTAGACAAAAATCAGTATTATTTACTACACACAGTATAGGAACCATAAAAACTGTTATAGTACACTATGAATCAATATTGGAGCAATTACATTAAAGCAATTGTCTTAAAGCAATTGTTTTAAAGCTAGAAAAAACAATTAAGTAGAGATTGATGTTACTCATTCATACCAATGACCATGGGCAAATGTCCTTCTCTCAGTCTGAGGGGGTAACCTTGAGGGGCAATGCTACACTCAAGGGAGGAATCTCCATTCATACACTCCAGGAAGCGGTATGTTAGAAGATCCTGCCATTAAAATTTGGGACCGGGCTTTTATAGCAAAAAGTGATTAACTGTCAGTCATATGTCTTCAGGCCAGGTGTGTCAGCCCAGCAACTTTAGACAGTTATTAGTAATATCACTTGTTTGCTCCTTTATTTGGGTATTTTGCCAGGTCTACCACATCTTCATATCACTATCAGGATGTTTAACTTTGGGATTGATGAATCAGACTGGTTTCAGCACTATTCAACACTAAAAGCAGCATGATGCTCCCTTCCTCATTTACCATTGATAGCTTTGCATTGTTCAGGTTGTTTTAGCCCATTTCCAGACAGAGCATCCTGCTACACCATATCAGTCTAGTCTTCTTTGAGAAGCCTATCCAACTTCATTGAAACTTCAAAATTAAAGACAATGAAGCATTTCAAATGAATGCTATCATGCTCAATATACTGAATCTTAAAAAATAATTACTTGTCTTGCTGAGAAGACAGCTGCAGGCACTGCAACACTTTTGTGTTTAAAGATATCGTCTTTCACAGACTATATAAAAATGTAAATGCCAGTTTCTTGCTCTGTAGTAGATAATATCCAGTTTTATGTGATAACTTCTGGCTCCAAATTGTAAGAAAATATCAGTGGGAATAACATAGACAACATCATCGTACTACTTACAGAATAGTAATTGTCCTATTCATTCAGTGGTACTGCGAAATTAAAATGGTATAATGTGCATGTAAACAGATAGATTCCTATCTAACCTTACTACAAAACATTTTTTTTGGTTGCATGAATGTAAAGAATACCGTAGAATATTATAATAAAGTAATATTATATCTGACCATTCAGTAAGATAGCTTTTTATTCAGTTGTCATTAAGGCCTATGATTATGGTTTCTAGATATACTAGATATACTAAATTCAAAAATTTGTTAAGCTACTTAAATCCAAAGTTATTTGAGTACATATTTAAATGTACTAAAATGGTGTATTAACTAAAAATATTGCAGAAAAAAATTTAATAGTCCTTATAATTTTTTGTTGTGAGTTAAAACATTTATTGCCACTAGAAAGTAATAATAATTGATAAGTTATTGTTAATTTGTACAACTATTATAACAAAGTCACTAATTCCAGAGAATTGTTTCTAATGTACAAATCCAGAAACTATATCACACTCAGCAAAGAGAGCAGAATAGGGACTACTCCATTAGTGTATTACAAACCTCTTGGTCTTAAAATAGTTTTCATGACTCATATTTTTCCTTTTTTTAGTTATTCTTTTGATAGTCTATGTATAATTTCTCTATACAGTCAGTTATAATAATTTAATTATGCCGTGTCATGCTGACTTCCCAAATGAAAGTCATAGTTCCTTTAGCAAGACTGTCATAACCATATAATACTGCATCATCATAAGGGAGCAAATTTTGAAGCAAAATTGCAGAATAGGGACTAATTTACTCAGCAGTAAATTGTTGTCTGTACTGATTTTGTCTGGGTCAGAGTTAATTTTCTTCATATTACCTAATGTGGGACTATATATTAGACTTGTGCTGGAAACAGTGTTGTTGATACAGGGATGTTCTTGTCATTGCTGAGCAGTGCTTTGCACGGTTCTGAGGCCTTTTCTGCTTCTCACATCACCCCAGCAAAAAGGAAGCTGGGGGTACACAAGAAGTTGGGAGGAGATACAGCCAAGACAGCTGACCCCAACTGACCAAAGGGATAATGTATAACATATGGTGAGCATAAAAAGCTGGAGGAAGAAGAGGGAAGGAAGAAATGTTCAGAGAGATGGTCTACACAAGTAACTGTTACATGTGATGAAGCCTGGCTTTCTTAGTGATGGTTGAACACCTGCTTGCACATTGGAAGTGATGAATGAATTCCTTGTTTCAATTTGCTTGAATGTTTGGTTGTTTCTTTACCTATTAACTGTCTTTATCTCAACCATCATGGTTTAAACCCATACGGCAACTAAGTACCATGCAGCTACTTGTCCAGTCCTCCACACCCCTGTTGTGTTGGAGAGAAGAATCAGAATATTGTAAAAACTGTGCATTCCATTAAGAACAGTTTGGTAATGAAGACGGAAGGTTTGGGAAGGTTTGGGCATGTTTGGGAAGGGAAGGTTTGGGAAGGGAAAGGAAGGTTTGGGAAGGGAAGGGAAGGTTTGGGAAGGGAGGGTTTGAGAAGGGAAGGTTTGGGAAGGGAAGGTTTGGGAAGGGAAAGGAAGGTTTGGGAAGGGGAGGGGAGGGAGGAAGGAAGGGCAAGAAAACAGTCTTTATTAATAGAAAATTGTGAGAGTTTAAGGTTCGAAGTTGCCAGTCCTAGTATCTGACTTCAAAAACCTATTTAAAACAATATACAGCCTCTAATCCCATGTAAAAGTGATCAGTGCCCGTAGAGTGTGTTTCTTACTCTATAGGCATCAAGAGAGGTTCAGCCTGTCTACTGATCCCAACAGTTAGGATAGAGTCTTCCCCAACTTTTCCCCCATTCTTGACTTTTATACTATTTCTTTATGTTTAGGTGGAGCTTGAGTGACTTTAGTATATACACATACCTTTGTTACTGATTGGCATAAAATTCTCTCACTTCACTTTTAAAGATACAGTCAAAAAAATTATAGAGTGCGAGCCTGGTAAGTGTTGATTGTACCTTGGAGACAGTTAACTTTGGGATGGAGGTGTGCATTAATATTACAATTAAGCTATAACGAACAAAGTTCATCTGAGGCGAGAGATTTCACCATAGTTGTTGACTCAGCAGCAGGATATCTTCTATCTTCCTTGGTTGACAGGTGCTATGCAGTTTTATCAGCTGCAAAGTACCACCGAGTTCCCCTCCCAGCGAGGTCTTCTGCAGAGTCTGGCCACTGTGTCTCCACTCTGTTCCACCCTCTGTTCCACGTCCCTTGTTTACTGTTGTATCGGGAATCATTGTGGAGCACACCAGCTGTGTTCCATCCAGGGAGTAGCTGCTGCATTTTACCCTATAATTTATGTACCATTATAACTTCTGCTAGGATGTGAATACAACTTCTCGGTTTCTTCCCACAAGCAGCTACTAGGAAAAAAATCTATTGCAAACAAAACCAGGACATCAATCTACAAATTTTTAACTTTTACTCTTCCAAATCTCTCTCCCATCCTACCCAGGGGAAGTGAGTGAGTGGCTGTTTTGTGCTTAGGTGCTGACTGGAGGTAAACACTGACACCATCCTCCAATAGTATTATATAATTAGAGTTATTAGACTAAATTTTCATCTGTTATAGACTTGTCATTGACTTTGTTTAGAAATTTTATGAGACATCATTTTGTGTTGCTTAAGATAAAAGATTTCAGGAATAACTACATTTCTTTTTTTCAAAATATTTGTCACTGCAGACTGGTTTAAAATATTACTCACAGCTGGGAAAAGACAAGGACAACAGATGACAGCAAATATGCTGTCATGTAAACAATAGAATTAACATTGAGAAATGAGGGAGAGGGTGATTGTGGGTCACAGAAAAGAAACTAACATCTTGGACAATAAGATAATTTGTTAAAATTCACTCAGGGCAATGAAATTGGTAGAGACACCAGTGTTCTGAATTACAATCTCCTAAATAGAATGTCAGTAAATAATCAAGTTCTATATTGTCATATTTAAAATTTGAAAACTGTTTCAGATTTTTCAGGTATTTGTTCATTGAGCGAAGACTCTAGGTAGAGTACAACCCTCTGAACACTCTTTAAGAAATCTAGCTCAGAATGCAAATTTCACATTTTCATAGACAAAAATTATATAATTTAATGTTTTTTTAAAATCTCAATTCCTTTATATTCTGTCCAATCTTGCTTGTTATGGAAGGGTTGAAATCATGTTAAAACTATGTGTTTTTCCAGGAATTAACTTTATGCTCATAAATTATTCTTGCTTCAAACTCCAGGCAATAAGAAATTAATGTGTATAGTGATTATGAGACAGGGTTTTATTGAGATCTGTGAACATACAACTACACTATAAAATAACAAAGTCCCATTAATTATCCAAATAGTGAAAAAAATATCTGGAAAGTTCTTAGGTATGATGGATGAGGCCTTTTATATTGCTGTATTACTGCACTAGATTTAGTAATAGAGGAGAGCATTTGTTAGGCTTTGCATTATGGGGAATGGGGGAATGTAGAGAAAATCAGGAACTGAATATTGCTAAGACACACTTATCCTCCAGAATCCATGACTATAGTTTTCCTGTTTTGTCTACCACTGTGAAATATATGTTACACAAGGTTCTTGTGGCACCTCGAAGGCACATGTTCCCATCTTCACCTTATGAAATTGCCTGTAAAATTTCAATTTTCCTAGTGAAGTTGCCTGAGAATACTCTTCTTATACGTTCAGATCACTTGAACAGGCTTCTTTTGTCCTTAAAATACCAAAAGGCATTCAGCATAATTTTCCTGAAACTATGATCTGAATGCTTCTAAGATACTCTGCAAAAGAACACTGAAGTGGTACAACTTAGATTGCTAAGGATTATGAGGTACCTTTCCAAGGCAGAAGGGAACAAGACAAAGGTGACACAGTTTGTTCATATATGTTTATCAGGCTCCAAAGAGCTCTAAGTTACCACTTGTGAACCCTGGAGAAAATCAATTAGATTTAACACTTAAAGGAGATATTGTTGTCTTTGATCACTTCTTAGGTAAGTGGACACTGATGGATGAAAAATTGGGTATGGCAACGTGGGCTTGCAACATGGAAAGCCACCCGTATCCTAGGCAGCATCAAAAGCAGCATGGCCAGCAGATTGAGGGACGTGATTGTCTCCCTCTACTCCTTTCTAATTAGAACTCGCCAGGAATAGTGAGTCCAGAAAGTGGGCTTTATAAGAAAGGTCCCTTGATGTGGCCTTATGCTGTAGGTCACATTTCTCCTGAGCATGAGCAGAAGTGTTGCTCTGACTGGTTATGACCTTGTCCCCCTGGATGCACAGGGAAGAACTTGATCCCCAGGTCATTGGACAACTAATGCAAACAGTATAGTCTGATATATAAGCTTTAACTGCGTAGCAAGAAAGGCAGACATGTTGCAGCAGGCAGACGTGTTGCAGACTCCTTGAGGAGCAGACCCTCTGTCTGGTGTGGAACATCTAGCCAGGTAGAGAGACATCTGCCCAGGCCCACCAGCCACACATTGTCTGGAGGGCGTGGATGCTTAGTGAGTCTGCTAGGTAAGGTAAGAAATGCTTTGCCAATGTTTAGATGCTTAAGCTTTCTATGCATAGAAATTAGTGCACTAATAGATAAATAAATCCTTTGAGAAAACTTCATGGAGTCAGCCTTCTCGTCATTGTGCCTCACGGACCCAGCTCCTACACCTTCCAATCCAAACTGTTCTATGATACTATGATGCTATGATTCTCTGATTCTATGTTCATGAGTAGACTAGTATGTATGTATGCATAAGTGTGTACGTGTGTACATCAGTGTATGTATCTAAATGATATGATTCTTAATTATCAGAAGGGAAACCTTGGGGATACAATTGCTATCTATTATTCATGTAAACATCAGTTCAGTTTTCAGTGTCAATTAATAAGGTAAATAATAAGTTATTTGAAAAGAACAGGGTATATTACTGTTATAGTGTTCATTCTAATTTAAATATCCTATTATTCTATAAGCTGTTCTTTAAAAATCATCTATAGGACAGATGATAGTATTTAGCGGTATAAAAATACAACACCAACATGGAAATCTATTAACTCTTGAATTTCTGTTAGCTAAGCAAAGCATTGCTGAAGTCTTCGATACAGTCTAATAACAAACAATGTCCAATAATAGAGTTATCTACAGAAAAATAAGACAGGAGAAAATGTAGGTAAGGAAATCAAGAGATCAATGTCCTGGTAAGTAAGAGCACAAAAATACAAGTAAATAAATTACTTCAAAAGCTGCAAGGAAGGGAGATATTACTCCCTATTCACTGAGACCAAAGTTAGACTAAAGCTATGCCATTTGGGGAACTTTCAAGGAATCACCATTAATTGGAAACTGGTAAGGCCACTCGGAATAGGGTCTTTAGGCAAATGCTTAAACTGTCAAGATATTTATGATCAGGTCTATGGTCTAGATTTCAGAGTATGATTGCAGGGCACAGACACTGTAATTTAACAGATATAAATGTTCCATGCTAGATGATAATTGGGAAACAAGTGTTGTTACGTCTTTCTACTTTCCATTTTGTGAAATAGTGTGTAGAGAGGAACAGAGGCTGAAGGGAATAATACAAACACTAAAACTTCTGTCAGGGAAAAGAACAATGAAGTACCGATTTTTCAAGGAGCTTCGTCTTTGAGTTATAATATGTCTACAGAATAAAAGAGCAACATACAACTCCAGAGACCCACTGGCATCCACATATTCATCTTGCAAAAGGGCACTGGGGTTAAACCATCTAGAAGCTGTCTCTTCAATTACTTTAAAAGGCTAAAAGAATGGTGATCTTTTTCTAAGGCCTTGTTACACTGGATAGTCCCTGCAGGTGAAAAAAGATAATCAGACTGACAAAATTCAGTGAATGGAGAGTTAGTGCTTTGTACTGCATAAGCCAACAGCCTGGAGACAAGGGAGGAATGTCAAGTCCCAATTTATTATTGCTTCACTGGGCTTGTTAACTATTGCTTTTTCCAGTTGCATAACATTGATGATATTTTGGATGTCACTTGAATCTATTCCTGCATGCTTAGCTCCTTTTAAATGTTTGCTTTAAGCACTAGAGCAAACTGTAATCTCAGTTACCACAGTGTAAATCAAGAGTAACTCCAGTTCAGGCACTGGAGTGACATGGTATAAAGCTAAGTTCAGTTCAGAAAGGAACTCACTGAATATATGCTGTGAACTTGTTAGAGAGTCTTTTCTGGCACAGAGGTACATGTGAAATTATCCCTGAAAAGCCTTTGTATAGCTATCCAATATCTCTACAGGATGTGTGTTGGTTATTCCTTCTGCAAACAGCAAAGCTATTCTTCCCTGTATTCCTGATTCATCTGGTCATTCTCCCACTCCCAGATTTTCTACTACATTTGTGCGCCTTGTAAGGAACAGGCTTGCTGAAAAAGTTTTCTAAAAATATCTCCAAGAATTTCAATGCCAGAATGAGAAATTCATAGGTTGTTGCACTCAAAATCTTGTTTATGGGCAAAGACAAAGATCACTTTATATACATATAAAGCAAATATCTTACTGTTGTTATAATTGAAATCTAATAATCATCAGCCAGATAATTGTTACAGAAAAATAAAAACCACTAATACACTTAAAATTGTTAAATACACATTTCTCAGCTTTTATTTCTGCTCCTGGTGTTACTCTTCTCCTGCTCCTGCACCCTAAATTTTTCTGGTGTTGGTATGTGTCATGGAGTGTAACTGAAAATTGCTAGCATCTGAGGTACTTTGCCAATGATATCATGTTTATGTTGATAGTTTCTTCTTCCTCTCTCTACAGTCCCCTAAGGAGTCATTTTCATATTTGGTAGTATGACCTTTCTTTAGCGGTCTGCAGCTCCAAGTTCAAGTAAAATTAGTCATATATGCTGCTTTCTATATGTTAGTACATGTTGTCCATTCTCTTTGTTACCATTGGAATCAGTTTTGACCATCTCCGGGGCTGCATTTCCTTAACTGCTCATGGTTTAGTTTTTCATAGTCAAGGGGCGTGTAGGGAAAAGCCATGCCTATACTCCTCCATGATGCACCCTATTTCCACATTTTTCAAGGACTCTGCTTTCATATCAAGCCTGTATTTCTCCACCCTACATCACTTCTACAATGGAGTGAACAGCACCAGTAGACAAGAGGAGAGCAATTGACGTCATCTAGCTTGGTAATGGTTGTCCACAACATTCTTACCTCTATAATGGAGAGATATGGGTTCGAAGGATGAAATATTTGATGGAAAAGGAGTTGGATGGATGGATGCATTGAAGTTACAGTCGGTGGCTCAAATGGAATGTCCAAATGGAAATGTCCAAGTGGAAATGCCCAAAATGGAAAACACTGGTGTTCATTAAAGGTCCATACTGAGACGAATACTATTTAATATCTTAATTCATTACGTAGGTGGCGGGATTGAGTGCACTCTCAGAAAGTTTGCAGACAACACGAAGCTGAGTGTTTCAGTCAATATGCTTGAAGGAAAGTGATACAATCCAGCTGGAACTGGACATGCCTAAGGAGCAGGCAAGTGTGAACCTCCTGAAGTTCAACAAGGCCAAGAGCAAGATCCTACACCTGGGCCAGGGCAGTCAATCCAAAGTATCAATTCAGACAATGAATGTTTTGAGAGCAGCCCTGTGAAGCAGGACTTTGGGGATATCGGTGAATTTACACAAAACAAACCTGATCAACCCTGATCCTGAGACTTATAATCTTGATATACAGTCCAAAGACTGCTACTAGAAATGATAATACTGTGTGATTAAGCTGTAGAATAACAGATAGAGCTTGCAGCTCCTGATGTGGCTTACACTTTGTGTTTTTTTGGAGGGACATAATCAGCTGATTGGATGTGTCTGTAACACTTAACAAAAGAAGATATTAATCGTTTTTTCTATTATTTGCTTTTGATTAAGGATTTGGGTTTGGGTTTTCTTGGAGGGGGGGGGGGGTTGTTTGGGTTTTTTGATTGGGAAACCATAATTTAGTCATATTAGTTTTTGAGAAGACAGAGAAATGTAGAACTCATCTGTCATTGTCTACATATGTTCTCATGTAAAGACTACAAAAACATTAAAAATAAAAAAAAAAGATTATTGGCCCCAGCCCAAGACATATAAGAAGAGCTATAATATGTTGAAAGAATTGCAAAATGTCAGCTTCTAAAATATCTGTAGGTAGAGAATATTCTTTATAAAGGGCTAAGTCATGACATGTTTTTCTGCTGTACTCTTTTCTTGTAATTGATGCCATTTCTCCTACTGTGCACTTTGCTGTCTGCCTACTGCATCATAAGGAAATATTAGCTGAGACAAAGTAAGATTAAAAACACTGTGGAAATCAGTTAACCGATTCGGCTTCTTAAGTTGCTCATAGTATAAGTTGCAATGATCTAACAAAGCTTCACTCTTTTTAGTCCAGGAAAAAGCTGCACCAAATCATTCTATGAAATGTGACAATTCACAAAAATTATAAATCACATAATTAACAGTCTTGATCATATTATTACATACTAATTAATTAAACAACTTTATAAGTATAGTAGTAATTGCAACTAAAACTTTCTGCGTCATGGAGAAACAAATGAATTATTAGCCTGATACTTTCAATAGTTTTATAGAGGGTAAGTTCCTACTATCAGATCTTTCAACTGTGCTCTAGAAACACAGCAATACTTTCACAATTATTTTAATTTTTTCCAACAGTTTCTATTAAAAACGGTTTAGGAAGATAATTTTAAAAAGTAAAAGAAAATAAAGCTAAAATTCTAAAAATTTCCCTAGGAGCTAATGTCTTCAGTTGACTGTAAAAGCATGAGTCAGCTACCTAAATAATGTGAAGAGTTAAACACATCAGCATCCATCCTACTGTCATGGTTTGACTCTGGCTAAAAGCCGAGAGCCCACACATAGATATAAAATTTCTCAGAGAAGGAAAAAAAAAA
>WEIV01006114.1:6951-18613 GCA_013390005.1 Calyptomena viridis | reverse complement strand
AAAAACTCTAGCAGCTTCTTAAAGAAGCCTCTCTCCTAGCCTCCCCAGCTAATAAAAAACTCTGGCTACCTAAAACCACAACACCTACCCATATACCTCCATATTCATATTTTAGTCCTTCTCCTAATTACATACACCTGCACCATATTTTGAAATAATTACTAACTCTCTTTTTCTTCAAGATACTGCAAGATGGGTTTTACAGAATAGTTAGACCCTGAGTAAGTATTCTGAGTAAATATTCTGCCCCTGCAGGAACTCTGAACCAGTTTTCATATCTCCTTATAGATTCTTTGCTCATTATAGTGTTGTCAAGTACACTTCTATTGTCTCATTAGCATGGAAGAAGTTACATGCCATAATAATTAAAGACAGAGAGGCAGAGAATATCTGGTATCCCAGTAGTCTGTCCAGAGAGTCGCATAAGAGTAGGAGGCAGAGGCTTCCTCTTGCTTCAGGTGCAATTTATAGACTTACATTGCTTTACTATGACTCTGCAGTGTTAAAATATATAAGTTGGCTTTCATGCACAGAAATAGAGCTTAAACAAGGGAAAGGGCCTGTGATGTGCTTCAAGAAATCCTAAAGATGAGATTTTGCTTTCCTAGATCTGGAACTGTTTTGAACTAATTGCATCCACTGTAAGTACATGGCAAAAGCTTAGAACAACCACAGTCATATTTTCCGAAGCATCCAGAGCCACCAGCATTCTCAGTTAGCTTAAAACTGCCAAGAAACAAAATTTTATCTCCCAACTTAATTTAAATAAGTAACATTTTAGGTTATATTGAATTCTACTTGCTTTTTTCCTCTATATTTTAGATCTGAACTTTTTTAAAGGAAACTTTCTTAAAGACTCAAATATAGCCAAATAAACTGGCCTAATCTTATGTGCCTAGGTTTGTAGTTGATTCTCATTCATAGTAGTTAACTTGAGGAGGGGGTAGAAATATCAACAAATAATTAGCAAGTCCCTAACCATAAATTAGTTAATAATGAATTAAAAAGAAAATTACAAAAAACTTAATGTATATAGGAAACCATGAGACTTTTAGGTCTATCCATGTATGTTTTTATTATGAGAAATAGATGTGATAGCTAGATATTCTATTGGTTTTAGTATTCTTCCAGTCAAATACAATGCTAGAGGCATGACTGGAATGACTCCTGAGTAGAAACTGAGTGAGTAAGTAGAGAAATCTAAAATTTGAAAAGGTCAATGTCCCTTCACATTTGGACTGACTTTAAAAATCTCTGTTGAGATATATAGATATGTATAATTAATTATAAATAAATCTCAGGAGTATGTGTTCTATGGATGTTTACCAGAAGGCATAAATTAGAATATTCCTATTGTAGTGAACTTAACTGGGTCAGACCAAATCTACAATGCTGTTACAGTGTTGGTAAATAATGGAAGAGCAACTAATGTCCTCTACCTAGACTTGTGCAAGGTATTTGACACTGTCCTACACAACAGCCTTGTCTCTAAAATATAAAGAAAGGCATGGATTTGGCATATTCACAACTTGGTAGATAAGGAATTGGCAGGAAGGTCATACTTGGAGAGCTGTGGTCAATGGCTTGATGTCCAAGTGGAGACCAGTGATGATAGATGTTCCTGAGGGGTCAACACTGGGACTGCATCTGCTTCAGGTCTTTGTCAATGACGTGAACAGTGGGACCGAGTGCACCCACGGCCAATCTGATAGTGACACCAAGATGTGTGGTGAAGTCAACATACTGGTGAGAAGAGATGCCATCCAGAGGGAACTGGACAAGCCTAAGAGTTGGATCTCTGTGAAACTCTTGAGTCATAGAATGTTAAGGGATGGAAGGGACCTTAATATATATTCATCTAGTCCCATCCCCCCTGCCATGGGCAGGGATATCTCCCACTAGACAAAATTGCTCAAGGCCTTATCCAACCTAGTTTTGAACACCACTAGGATGGTGGCATCCACAGCCTCCCTGGGCAACCTGTTCCAGTATCACATCACCCTCACGGTAAAAATTTCTTCCTAATATCTAACTTAAATTTCCCCTCTTTCAATTTATATCCCTTCCCCCTTCTCCTATCACTACAGTTCCTGATGAACAGTACTTCAGCTTTCCTGGTACACCTCCTTTAGATACTGGAAGGTTGCTATGATGTCTCCATACAACTTTCTTTTCTCCAAGCTGAACAACCCCAACTTTTTCGGCCTGAGTTCATAAAGGAGATATTTCAGCCTTCTTATCAGCTTTGTGGTCCTCCTCTGGACTTGCTCCAACAGTTCCATGTCCTTCTTCTGTAGGGGGCACCAGAACTGTACATGATATTCCAGGTGGGGTCTCAAAACAGCAGAGGGGAAGATCATCACCTTTGACCTGCTGGCCACACTTTTCTTGATGCAGCCCAGGACAAGGAGTGGGCTTTCCGGGCTGCGAGAACATATTGCCAGCTCATGTTGAGTTTTTCATTAACCATCACTCCCAACTCTTTCTCTGCAGGGCTGCTCTCAACTACTTCTCCACCCAACCTGTAGGTTGAACCTTACACTTCATTTGGTTGAACTTCATGAAGTTTGCAGAGGCCCAACTCTCATGCATGTCAAGGTCCCTCTGAATGGTATGCCTTCCCCCCCTGCATGTTGACTGCACCACACAGCTTAGTGTTGTCAGAGACCAAGCACCCTTGCTGAGGGTGCACTCAATCCCACTGTCCATGCTGCCAGAAAAGATACTGAACAGTGTAAGAGCCAGCAGCAACCCCTGAGGGACACCACTCATCACTGGCCTCCGCAAGGACAATGAGCCATTGACTACAAGTCTGTATGTGCCCAGTGCAAGAACCCACACCTGAGCTGAGACAACCCCAAGCACAAGTACAAGCTGGACAAAGAATGTGATGAGAGCGGAATGGTTTTAGCAGATTCATTTGCTACAAAATAGAACTCAGGCTGTTCTTGATGAATATGGCCAAGTTTCAGGTGGAAAACAAACAAAAGCAAACCCTGCAAAATTAAAAAAACATTTGGATTTTTTTCAAAATAATATTTCATGACCAAATTTACTTGGATTGCAGTAAAATACACAATTTTTTCTTTTGTACAATTTTAGATTAGGAATAATTTCCATATATTTTTCTTAATTGGATCAATAAATTAAAAACCAGAAATTTAAAAAAGTTCTCTTATCAAGTTTTTCTTATGTCAATAAATTATGTTAGAACAAAATTAGGCAGGTTGATTGAACTGGGATTTACAGTGCAATTGGGCCTGCAACAAATTTGAATTCATATGATCATAGAATCATAAAATAGTTTGTGTTGGAAGGGAGGGACCTTAAAAGTCATTCAGTTCCAACTCTCCTGGTATGGGCAGCATTGCCACCCATAACCCAGGTTGCTCAAAGCCCCATCTAACCTGGCCTTGAACACTTCCAGGAATGGGACATCCACATCTTCTCCACTGCTTCACTATTCTCACAGTAAAGAACTTATTAATGTCTAATTTAAACCTACTCTCAGTTTATAGCCACAACCCCTTGTCCTATCACTACATTACCCTTGTAAAATGTCTTTTTTCAGTTCTCTTGTAGGTCCTCTTTACATGATTATAATTTTTCCCCTGAACCTTTGATGCCTTTGGGTTTTTCTCATATTTCTAGGCTGAAAAATCTCAACTGTGTCAGCTTGTCCTCACAGGAGAGGCATCCCAGCTCTCTAATCATCTTTGCTGCCTTCCTCTGGACCTGCTTGAGCAGGTCAATGTCCTTCTTATGTTGGTGGCCCCAGAGCGGGATGCAGTACT
This sequence comes from Calyptomena viridis, assembly GCA_013390005.1. NCBI lineage: Eukaryota > Metazoa > Chordata > Aves > Passeriformes > Eurylaimidae > Calyptomena > Calyptomena viridis. The sequence goes on along the minus strand of WEIV01006114.1, from coordinate 14,819 downwards.
CCAGGTAAGGTCTCACAAGAGAAGTGTAGACAGGGACAATCACCTCCCTCAACCCGCTGGGTGCATTTCTGATGTAACAAGTGTTAGACAATAAGGCATGAGTACAGATTCCAAATTTTCAAGCGTAAAGGGTCCCTAACATGCTTCCCCCATATCCAGAGATGTGTGCAACATCTGATGCATAATTAGCACTAGTAAAATATGCAATGATTAATTTTTAACTATTTGATACATTAAAAAGTATTAAAATATTTAAATTAAATATTAAAAGATCTACTTTCAAAGATCCCTTATTTCTTCAACTCAATTATCAAATCTTCCCAGATGCCTAAGATTGGTACTTGTGCAATTTTACTTACTGTTCACTTAGGAATTTCACCACTGTGTTCCTTCCAAGATCCTGCTGAAGCACTTATACAGAACTTAGGAAGACTGCGTAGTCTATTAAAAAGCTCAACTCAATGTCCTGGAAGATCTAAAGGAGTATTTAGAACTCAGACATCCTCTCAGCTTTTTCAGCGAGGCTAATCCTGGTAGATTTGCTAAACCAAAAGGGTAATTAGAAAGGAAAGAAATAGGAGTAGAAACAAATAATCCAGGCAATGTTTGACAAAGCTCTGTTCCTGACTATTCTGATGGATTTGAAACAGACATCTGAAACAACACTGCTGGATAAATATTCGTGTCCACTGTTAATGCTGTTGGGTAGATAGATTTGACTCTGGTGCTGGAGGAACACTTGAACACGAACCACTGTAATGCGAAAAGAGGAGCAGGTCTGAACTGAAAGGTAGAGATCTTATGAGAAATTTAGCTTAACGTTATCATGGAGTGAAATTGCCACATATTAAATAAATGAAGCTATATGATGTTCTCTTTTGCCTGACTGTGGGTCAAATTCTAAAGAAATAATAATTATTATTATTTCTAGTAGAGGAAACTAATATATATTCATCATTCAACATTAGTGACTAGGCGGTACAGTGGGACTGAAACAGTGGAATTAAATCTCAGGAATGGTAGGTTAGTTCATGAGGACTTGAGACTAATCTGCATAAAAAAGAGATATTTAATGAGATTTATGTCATCATAACTTTGAAGAAGTTTAAAACATAAATTCTCATTAATTTAAACAGGATCTAAGAGTGTAAACATCTTTAACAACTCGATAATAGGTATATATGCTTATTTTCTGATTACCAAGAGATTTAAAGATCTTCAGAAAATATTTCTAGAAGCACAAATTAATTAGAAAAAACAAATTTATTTTTCAATAATTTATAATTAATATGAATTTATAAAAATTATATTCGTTTATAAGTTTATAAATTAATACATTTGTAATTTTTTAGGACTCAGAAATGATTTTTCCATTTCAGCTTTAGAAATCAGCTTAGTTCACTACATACTGTCTCTTAACACCATTTATTATTACTTAAAACTATTTCAGTGTGGCTGAAAATAAGAGATTGTGGGATTTTCTCTCTCTTTTGTTGTTGTTATTTTGGGTTTTGTTGTTGTTTTTGTGTAGTGGTTTGAGCCTGTCTAAATGCCAAGGGCTCACACACACACAGCCACACTCTCCTACTCCCCTCTCTGCAAATGGACAGAGGAGAGGAAAGACTAAAAGGTTTCACAGGTTTGTGATAAGGACCATAAAAACCTCCTTATTAATTATTTCACAGGCAAAACAGGCTCCAACTTAAAATACTAAGGATTTATTATTTTCAAAATCAGAGCTTAAGAGTGAGAAGCTTGATAGATCTTACCGCCACCTTTCTCCCCCACTCCTCCCTCTTTCAGAGATCTCCCTTTTTCCCCTAGCGGCTGGGGAAAACAGGAGTGGAGGGGGTTAAAGTCAGTTGTTGTTTCTGCCGCTGTTTAGGGAGGGAGAGTCTTATCCCTGCTTCCTGTGGGGTCTCCTCCACAAAAGACAGTCTATCACGAAACTGCTTTTGTGGTTCCATCCCATAGACAGCAGCTCTTCCAGTGCTGTTGCCACGTAGGTCACCTTTCCACAGGTTGCAGTCCTTCAGGTGTAGCTGCTCCAGCATAGGTTCTTCACGAAGTCACAGCCTCCTTCCAGCATCCATCTGCTCCAGAGTGGGGTCAGCACCAGTTCTCTGTGGGCTGCAGATGGATCTCTGCTCTCTATGGTCTCCCATGGGCTGCGGAGGAGACAACCGGCTTCACCGTGGTGTGCACCATGGGTTGCAGGGGCCCCATTCCAGTGCTTATGGGATCTCCTCCCCCTCCTCTTCCAGTGACTTTGGTGTTAATCACAACTTCTCACTCTGCTCTTCTCTAAGCACCCATGTTTGTCTGCCTGAACTTTTTTTTTCTCCTTCTGAAATATGTTATCACAGAGGCGTTACCATAACTCCTCATTGGCCTGGCCTTGGCCAACGGCGGGTCCAGCCTGGAGCTGACTGACATTGGCTCTGCTGGAAATGGAGAAACTTCCAGCAGCTTCTCAAAGAAGCCTCCCCATAGGCCTCCCCCAGCTAACAAAAAGAACCTGGCCACTAAAAACCACCACATTTTGTTTGGTTGGTTTTTCCTTATGAATAAAAGATAGACAGTTTTCCAAATCAGGCAATATATGATAGTTTAAATTTTAGTCACTGGATCATATGTCTAAGCACCTGCCTTCTAGTTTCACACACTACTTTATAATTTTTTCGTCCGCTTTGAAAATGACTCTACACACAATCTCAAACTCCAGCAATTGCCTGAGTTCTTAGGCAATATACATGGCATTATGCATAATAAAAGGAATAAAAAAATAATATAATTCTGATTTTGATAAACCAAGATATTTTAAAAAGAGAAGAAAATTAAAAAAGGGGTTATAATTTTTGTTTATGGAAGCAAAAAAACAGATTGTGACCATATTAGGTTAAAATGCATTTGGAGAGAGAATGAACCGAAGTACTGAGTTTTTGGAATGTACAGTTAATTTCTGCAAGAGACCCGAGGTTCCTGAAAAGAGAGGATGAGATTTTAGAAAATGAACTCTTTTGTATGAACAAGTAAAAGCTGATAATTTTATTAATCATTTTGATGTACCTATCAACTCTTAAGGAAATTTCTGACATCTTTTATAGCATCCTGACAGTTTACAGAAAGGTACATTTGAGAAATAAGGAAAGAGGAGGATGATATTTAAAATGATGACTTGGAAAAGAATGACCTACTTGTTGAATTGTCAAATGCCTCAGTGATTAGTCTCTTGAAACATATATTAATTTAGAAGAAAACAATGAAAGTTTGGAAATATTCATAAGCATATAGGAAAACCAATATCAACACTAAATGAAATTTTTAAGTGGATAAAAATTTAACAGAAAAGAAGAAAGGCATCAGGCACAGGAATGAACATAACTGAAGTACAAAGAGCCTTAATGAATGTTGAATTGCAAATGTGAAATAGTATTTATGGGATTATTTGATTTAAATTCACATCCCATTGAGCTCTTTTGTATGATAGGCCAATAGAAGGAAGAAGGAAACTATTTCCTTACACATATTGTATCAATAATTTATTCATTTGTCAAAAACATTAGAAATATTATGCAAGATTTGTAATTTCTTTCCTATTAGAAAGAAATTGCATGAAGTCAGTAGTTAATAGCTGCAGATTTGAATGAAGAAGATTGTTCTTTAGCCATAAAAATTAGAAACATTCTTCAATGTTATGACTGTTCAATGTCATTTTTATTTCTTGAACTATACAAAGAATATTGCCTTTGTGAAAAAGAAGTAAAAAAGAAAAATCAACAAAAATACATGGATGAAACCTGAAAAATTTTCTTTAAAAATATGTATCTGTGTCTTTACTGAATCTTCTTCGGTAAAAAAAGGTAATCAATATTACCACAGAAATGTGGCTTTTGTCATTAATGGAAGTGAATCTTGTCACGGTTGGGACGGACAAAGCAACATTGAACACGCGTGCTGTGTGCCGAATATGTAACAATTTATTGTTTACAGAATAGGTATTTATACACATCAGAAGGTTTGCATATTCTAACATAATTGGTGAAAAGTTATCTTACTGCTTTACCATTGGCTAAAGCTTACAGCACTTACTACTCCACTCATCTCAGCTGCATTTTCTCTCTCCAGGCCATGCAGGAATGCTAGCCTACCCCGGCATATCTTCAACATTGAACATGGCTAATGACACCAGCACGAACCTAGAATACACTAGTTGGATCTATGAAAATCCAGTGCAGACTCTGCAACTCTGGCTTTTTAAGGTAAGCATATCACAGCCACTTGACTTCCAAAGATTTGAGTTGGTGACTCAGAAAATCCAGAGGGCTTAACAAATAAAATCCTTAGAGATGTGGCTGTGGATCTCGCCCTTTGCCTCACTTGTAATCTACTTTTTTAAAGACTGTTTCTTGGTGCACGCCATGAAGTCTATCCGAAAAGAAGCTTCTATTCTCTTTTTGCTCTCAACAAAATACTCCACCTATGCTGCATTGTCTAGAAGGTGTTTGACAGCTCTGACAATGCTGGTGTCCTAAGAACAGGATCCAAACTGTTCTTCCCTCACCTATCTTTCTGCATCATCTACTGTCTCTTTATTCATACCACAATTATAAGGACATTGTAAAGAAAAGCTCATGTTCTGATTTCATGTTTATACAGCACAGTAATTAACATATGTTTGTGAGGAAGTCTCCAAGGTAATAAAAATGCAAACACAAAATGATAATTTATTGGTTCAATACAGTCCGAAACAAGTGTTCTAAGCAGTTTAGTGAGCAAAATTATAGTGCAATAGTATAAGTAACTTATGTTCTTGTTTTTGTTTCTTTAATGAACAGATTTAATTTTCATTTGTGATTGCCAGTTCAGAAAAAATGTTGTGAAGTACAATAGTTATTGTTCATTTTTTAGATTAAATATTTTAAAAACAAATTAAAAACTATTATCTAACCAGCACCCTTCATCAAGGGTGTGGGCTGTATTTATTTTTACTTAGTTATTTATTTCATGTGTATGTGCAATATTCACTATGTCAATATTTATGAGTGCACCTTTTGCTATCAAATTATGCATAGAATCCTACATGTTGAGTGTGGTGTTACCAGAATCATGTAATGGTGAGGGACAAACAAATTTTCCATAGAAAGATCTCATTTTCAGTTGATTGCTACTTTTCCAGACGTTAGCTTTTTAAATTGAGATGTTGTAAGATGTATAACAATATCAAGCCACTGGTCCATGGGTTTTCCTTCTTGTTGTTTGTTTTTCTTTTTTTGTGTGTGTTTTTGTTTGGCTGGTTGGTTTTGTTTAGAAGACAGTCTTCAGGAGTTTTCATCTGCATCCCATTCAAAAGCTATATTAGAAGAATTCCAACCTAGACAAAAATTTCAATATTCTGTGACCATAAGTATCTGTTTCCTTTCACGGCCAAAAATGTCGGTCTTTCAGCCTGAATTGTTCTTTGGACCCTTTCTTAAATAATAGGAAATAGTAAATGTGAAGGCACTATATGCTGTATCTATAACAGAAAATTGCACACACATTCCAGAGCATCCTGCTTGACCTTCCTGATCTCCTTCTATGACAAGGTGATCCACTTGGTGGATGAGGGAAAGGTTGTGGATGTTGTCTACCTAGACTTTAGCAAAGATTTTGACACTGTCTCCCATGACATTCTCCTGGACAGTCTGGTTGCTTTTGTCTTGGATGGGTGCAATATCCACTGGGTAAAAACTGGCTGCATGACAGAGCCTGGAGACTGACAGCGAATGGAGTTAAATCCAGATGGTAGCTGGTGACAAGTGGTGTTCCTCAGGGCTCAGTATTGGGGTCAGTCCTGTGTAATCTCTTTATTCCTGGATAAGGGGGTATAATACATCCTCAGTAAGTTCGCAAATGACACCAGGTGGGAGTGTTGACCTGCTGGAGAGTAGGAAGGCTCTACAGAGGGATCTGGAGAGTCTGACTGGATGGGCTGAGGCCGATTGTATGAGGTTCAACAAAGCAAGTGCTGGGTCCTGGACTTAGGTCACAAGCTCATGAAATGCTACAGGCTGGGGAAAGAGGCCTAGAAAGCTGCCTTTCAGAGAAGATGCTGGTTATTAGCCAGCTACCCATAAGCCAGCAGTGTGCCCAGGTGGCCAAAAACACCAATGGCATCCTGGCCTATATCAGAAATTGTGTGGCCAGCAGGACTAGGGCAGCGATCATCTCCCTGTACTGGGCACTTGTGAGACTGCACCTTGAATCTTGGGTCCAGTTCTGGGCTCCTCACTACAAGAAAGACATTGAGATGCTGGAGCTTGTCCAGAGAAGGGCAATAAAGCTGGTGAAGGCTCTGGAGCACAAATCTTACAAAGACCAGCTGAGGAAGTGGGGTCGTTTAGCCTGAAGAGAAGGAGGGTGGAAGGACCTTGTCTCTCTCTACAACAAAGATCATCAAAGATCAGTGGACGTCAGTCTCTTTTCCCAAGTAAGAAGCTGTAGGATGACAGGAAACAGCCTCAAGTGGTGTCAGGAGAGTTTAGATTAGATATTAGGAAAAACTTCTTCACTAAAGATCACCATCCCTGGAAGAGTTCAAAACATATCTAGATGTGGCAGTTGCGGACATGGTCTATTGTTGAAGGTGGCAGTGGCATTTAACTGGTGGGACTCGATGACGTTGGAGGTCTTTTCCAACTTAATGATATGATTCTATGATTAATTTAGAATATTCTTAGAAATGTAGGCTGTTCTCCAGCCAGCTCAAATTCACTTCAGAGGAAGCTGTGAATATAACATTTCGATAAATATCTTGACTATCTTCTCTTTAGTAGATTTAAGAAAAATTATTCACAAAATTCCAACAAAAAATATCAGGTTTTTTACCACTGCTTTGTCCAGCATTATGTGCAAACTGTGCAGCAAGTTCAAGCTTAATATGCAGTTCCAAAAATAATATTCTACTAACTACAAAGATCTTTGTGCTATAGTGTCACTGCTCTAATCACTGAATGTAAGATTCAGTAAGAAAGGGACATTTTGTTCTTCCAGAATATAAGTGCTACCAAGGTTCACATACTGAACAATTCTATTTCTGCAGGCAAATAGAAAGATATCTTGTTGCAAATATGAAATTTATGGTCTCATTAAAATGATATTGCAAAGAATAGATGTAGGCAAATTAAAGAATTAAAAAATAAATAGATTTGTGGGCTTAATTTGTAAAGTTAAGAACTTAAAGAATAGAATTTTGGTATTTAAAGCCATCTTAGGTATATGTGCATGAACATGTATATTCTTGTAGACATATTGGCTGATGTTGCTTTTTCAGATTAAAGTGTATAATAGATTTTGATCAAGGGAAAATTGTGTATATTCAGATGAGCCATTCACTTACATTATAAAATCCAAATGTCAAGGTATATAGTAAACAAATTCTGGTTTAATATGGTATTCACTGCTAAAAATTCTCAGCTTGCATGTCAAAAACTAACAAATGAGGTCAGAAAATGATAATAGAGATAATGTACTGTGACAAGTTGGGGAAAATGAAACTTTTTCATGCTGTATGGATGAAAGTGCTACCTCTTTTAAAGCTGCTAACAGAGCCATTTGTAAAACATGCTAATATGAAGGTTTTATCATGTGCATCATATACATTCTAAATGCAATGCATGAGTGAAGCATCTCTACTACATTCTGTGTAACATTTTCATTTTCTCTAGCAGTTTGTTCAGGCACTTGCGATGAGGAATTAGGACACAGATTTAACTGACAGAATACATTTGTTCTTTAGGAAAAGGACAGTTATAGAAACCTATTAGCAGAAAAATAATAATAACAATAATATTTGCCTTAAAAACTGGGGACTTTTCTGGACTTTT
>WEIV01006112.1:12177-27294 GCA_013390005.1 Calyptomena viridis | reverse complement strand
GCCACACACCACATTCACAGGTTATACAGATGTACATTGCAAATTGTAACTTCATTCTTATCAAAGGTACTACACTTAAATTTACTAAAAGGGTTTGTTCGATGAACATTTAGCCTTCTCAAAATATGCCTTTGTGTCCATGTGCTCAGCAACTTTCAAGCTTTTATTTAAATAAGGCATTTATTTTTATAATGATATAGAATATACAAGAAATAATAAACATGTTAATATATGATATCTAATATATGACATGCAATGCTCTATATAACACATAATATATAGTAATGCAATGCATATAATATATAATTTCATTATGTATTGTATCTATGAACATACAGATAATGAAAGATATTAAAGAAAAAACATGAATAAAACTAGCTAGTATGGAACTGTGTGGTGAGTAGAAAGTAATATTTCATGTGGAAGGCTGCCTCTCTTTGGTTTATTACAGCTTTTCAAATATCTTTGTCTGAAGCTTCCAGTATTTGACATTTTTAGATGAAAAACTGTGGACAAGGGAAGACCTTGAAAGCCATAATAGTGGCCCTTATGTTCCTGTAACAAACCAAGGCAAGAATTTCTCATTTCCTACAAATAAATTGTAGCCCAATGGGAACAAAACACCCAATCGGTGAAGGAGAAATTATGTCGCTCCATGCTAATTTTTCATTTACTGAAGACAGAGATGGTCATTTTCTACCTAGTTTCTTTATCTTTATTGTTAGTTTTCCTGTTGCCTGTTTTCCCTTGCAAGGAAAGAAAAATATGTAGTGTTTTCTTCTGTACTCTCCTGAAGGAATAAAATTAACTTTAAAAGTAAATTCTTTTATAGGCAAAATAAATTATAAGCAAGCCTTGTGGACAGTTGCAAAGTAAATTGATTTCTGTGTACAAATTGTCCTTTTTGTTATTTGTTTATAAAATTTCAATGTTAGACATGTTAGAACTGTTAAACACGTCATCAGGGCATGGAAAATGTATTCATTTAACTGTTTTTCTCCTTTTATCACTGTATTTTTAAAAGTAGTTTCTAGCATAATATTGGAAATTGTGAGCTTCAGGTAAGCAGAAAATAGAATCTTTAGTCATTATGAAAAGTACATTACAGCACAGTGCAAACTTTCATATCTCAAATGTTGCAGGCTTGGATATTTGGCTATTTTGCAATCTGGTGGTGTAGAAGTTAAAATCAGTACTATAGCTGTGAGAAAGTACTAATAGCAAAAAAAAACCCCAACACTATAAAACAGTCCTTTAAGCATTGTCTCAAAATTTCATAGTGAAACACAAGTTAACTCTTAAATTTGGAATTTAAAAAGTCCCTATGTATGAAGCATATTCAAGTCTACAAATACACATGCAGGAAGATGAAGTAGTAATTGGGAATGTTGTTCTAGGAAAGGCTGGTTAAAGTTCCGTAGAACATAGAAGAGAGACTCCCACATCAGAAACTACTTATGGGAATAAGGAATACTCAAAAGACTAAACACATATAATAGCTCATTCTGGTGTTGAGCCCTTGAGCACTCAAAAAAATTAAGACTCTTATGCTTATTTCTCAATTTGAGCTACAATAGTACCATACAGTCTGAAAATTTTTGAGATCCCATGTTAAAAACATTATACATAGACATTTTAGTGCTCATGGAATCAACGCAGCTGAATCTCTCCCTCTCTCCCTTTCTCCCTCTCTCCCTCCCTCCCTATTCCTTCCTTCCTTCCTTCCTGACATTTCATTTTACCAAAGACAATTAGCTCAAATTTGCTTCTCCAAAACTCTCTCTCCAAAATTCTTCCTTTAATATAGAGATAGGCTGAAGAATGCTGTTCCAAAGCCAGTGAACAAGATCCTTTTATACATCATCTGAATTTTGAAGAAGAGGATGTTGACAAAAAGAGAACAGTGGAATGAGGAATGAATGAACAAGGAAAGAAGAAAAAGTAGAGAAAATACACTAGAGAAGGAAGGGTAAGAAAAACAGACAGATAAAGGGCCCTTTATTCCACTTTGTAACATTCTTTAGAGACACACTGGGTTGGTTTCACGTCTACTGGCCAATCCCTAACACTTTGTTGAATCTTACTTCAAATTTCTCAAGCAACAGGACTTTTGCTTTTCCCCCTTTTTAAATTTCTTTGTTTTCAATTGCACTCCCTTGTATCACCTTAAAGTATTTCTGTCTTTTTTCGCTCCACCTTTCAAATGCTCTTGGTTATGTATCTTGTTCTCCCATTCCTAGACCCTTGTTTACTCAGGCTAAACAAATTCCACTCTACATCTGACAATGTCTGAATGTGAAAGAGGGGGGGATGATCACTCCAGAATTGTTTCATTTAAAGAACAAAATTAAAAATATATTTCTGTCTGAGTATCTTGTTTTATTAATAGTGCTTAATTGATCATGGTGGAAAGGCTGTTATAGTCAAGTGGAGGAGCGTGTTACCTTCCAAAACATTTTCCAGTGAATTTACTTAATTGTTTGTGTTTACTGCATACCCATTATATGCTCTATCACGCATTAAAAGCAATGGGCAAGATTAATAACAGCCTGCTCACCCCCAAAATATCAGAGCCACTTTATGTATTGATAGCAAGTGACTCATTAAGTTTAAATGGATATAAGCTATAATTTTCATAGCATTCTTGTCTTTTATTTTTTTTAATTCATGAAACTCAATATGACTCTAATGGTTTAATACATTGTAGGAACAGGGAAAATCAGAAGATTTGCCATCTCCAATCACAAGGAAGGATAAGTGGTAATATTAACGCATAACACAATGTCCTCATTTAATGGGGACAGTTGAAGCGAATTAAAGTAAATTCAATATCAAATTGTTCACGACTTGTTTGAGTATAAGGATAGAAAAAAAAGATTTATTAAAACAGAAAAATAAAAATATATGTTATGTATTAAAAAAAAAAAAACAAAACCAAAACCTTATCCAAACAATATAAGCACCAAAAAAAGAGAACAAAATTAAGTATCTGATGTAAGAACCACATGAGTAGCCAACACACAACAAAATAGTCCTTCTCAATGAAATAACACAAGCATGTCTGGCCTGAAGCAAATTTTTGCTTGCAAAGCAGGTATGTAGGGTGAGGGGGAAGTTTCAGAGCTGATTCCTAGTGGCCAGAAGGGGGATTTTGAAGACAAGAGGAGGCTGATGAAAGCAGGGGCTCCCTCAGGGACTTCCCAGGGAACAGAGGGAGAAAAGGTTGTAGGTAGAGAACTAAAGAGAGAAAAACTGGAATTAATTCCTCCTTCTTTGGGATTTGGGGACCCATGGGGGACAGGGCTAGGCTTGGGGACCCCGAGATGCCTGGTGGAGATGGGAAGAGGGGCTAGCTCCCACCCCTAGGATTTTTGGGACTCGTGGTGGGTAGGACTGGGTTTTGGAAACTCCTGTGACTCCGATGGGGATGGTAAGAGGGGTCCCTGAAGCCCATACCACAAACCGAGAGAGAGAGAAAAAAAGGAGAAGGAAGGGCAGGGTAAGTTTTCTAGCCCATACCAGGAATCTTGCAATGAGGAGGTGATTCAAGTCGACACCGGAGCTCCAAAGCATTAGAGAACAGGTCCCAGTCTAGCAGGCATGTGCTCAAAAATGACATCGTCAGAATCCAAAGGGGCAGCAGCTCCTTTCAGCACCACCATGTGGCTGAGAAGCACAATGGTGTCTGTGTCTCACCGTCCTTTATATCCTTTTTCATTGGCCCAGAATTCTTGGCATCTCACACCTGTGTGTATGCATTTTTCCCATGCTTCTCCCACCCCTGGAGGGCGTAGCCTCGCGTCCTGATTGCTGTATCATCTCCCAGCCTATTTCCAGTCCCGAACCCGTGGGAAGCTCCTGTGTCTCCTTCTCATGTGCTATGGTCTGAGAAGAAATGGTGGCTGCCCCCTCTCAGCCTGGGCACCCCATGCCACCCCCCACCCTCCCCAACCCAGCAGCCCAAGGAAACACAGCCGCAGGCACGGCACTCCCAAGTGCTGAGGGACAGCAAACACAGGTAGCGGCCAGTGCCAGCAGCCACGAATGGTGGCCGCGCCTCGAACGATGCCCGGCCACTGCGAGTGGTGCTGAGCCACACACCATGGGGGGACTGGGCATTTCCCGAGACCGGGGAGCCGGAGGGACGGGGGCTCGGCACCTGCTGTGCATCGCTCTGCTTGTAAACAGAAGGGAAAAAGTTTTCCATAAAATAAAACCATAACACACAACAGTTAATTAACATCTTTAGCATGTCTGCTGCATTTCTTATTTACAGATTATATGGCACTTTCTGAAAGAGAATAAAGAGTGTCTAATAGAGACATTAAGAAGAACAACGTTCTATGTTGGTTTGGAGGCCTCACAGAGCATAATTTGTTCTGCTCAGGAAAATCTACCTGCTGCTTTAGACTTAAGGTAAGTGAGTTCCTACAAATACATGGTGAAAATAAAGGGCCCAGAGAGTAACAATCTGTACTTTGAACAGCTTACACATTTCATGATAGCAAGCAAATTCCCCAAGTCTGCCCAACTATTCCTTTTGTTTGGTATGGCAGAGCCACTTAATGTGTTCATCTCCCTGGTTTTCCCTGGTCATAGAACCAAAATCAATTTGTTAATTTGTCAATCAATGCAAATCTGCATTGTTGCAAAACCGCATTCTAGTATGTTTTTTTTTAAAAGCTTTTTTATTTACACATGGAGAAATTAAGATAACCATGTTTCTCTCTTGCTAGAACTGGTCTCAGTTTACATTGCTTGAGTCTGCCTTGGAGTGTGAAATTCCCAGACACTTCTCAGGATGTGAACGCCTGGTTCTGCATGTTTAAAAGTCTTAAAATCAGATTCAGTCCAATGCTCAATTACTTTGAAAGTAATGGCTTGATGCAAGGTCCTTCCACCACTGTAGATTATTCTGAACTCCATAGGGAGCACTTCCAAAATAAGACCTTAGAAAATTAGACTCTTTCCACACAATCTAGTGGCTATTTCATCACTGTTTTTGTGAGAATCACAGATACTGCTTACCTAAAATGTTCAAGTAACATGTAGAGAAACAATAAACAAAAAACCCACAGAGATTATTTTCACCTGTGATCTGTGCAGTGCTCAAGTGAGCCCTGTGTTCTCATCACCATGGCTAAGCTTCGCGAATGAAGATGTGGGAAGGGCTCTACCCATGCTTGCTACAAGCGCACTGGTGGCTAAAACGGCTGATGCAGGATAGACAAATCTGGGTACGAAAGGCACAGCTAAAAGTCTCCTTAGGTGGTATTGATGAGGCGTGGTTCTTTCTGCTATGTCTTTTCTCCTCAAGGCTAATTCTATGTGANGTTTATTGCACCATACTCCTTTATAAAGCTTCCTGAATGCCCTGTATGCCTTTGCTAACCTGTTACCTATCTCTTTATCAATCCTACCATATGAGGAAATGATGCTTCCTAGATAGTTGAACTGCTGGACTGATCTAAGCTCTGATTTACCTATAGTGATATGAGGATGATGGTAAGGTTCTTGAGGTGCAGGTTGGTAAAGAACTTCTGACTTCCTTAAGCTGATTTCCAGCCCAAAAATCTCAGTAGCAAAGCGAGATGTTAAGCTCTGCAGAGCTGCTTTTGTATGAGCAACGAGGGCGGCGTCATCAGCAAAAAGGAGATTATGAACAAGGTTATTCGGAGTCTTAGTGTGGGCCTTCAGACGTCTTAAGTTAAACAAGTCACCATCAGCACAATATCGAATGTAAATACCATTGTCTTCATCAGGATCAACCGTGACCCTTTGGAGCATCATGCTGAAGAAGATTGTGAATAGGGTGTTCTTGTGCCTTGTTCTTGTGTTCTTGTGTCACTGTTTAAGACAAGAGACTTTCCCTGCTGTCTGTACTCCACTCATTGGTAGCTTTGAATATCTCTATTTCTGCTTATAGTCCTGACTTTCTTACACATGGCACTCAAATTTCTATGTTTAGTGTCTAAAATTTCTATATCGAGTGTCTATCTCAGAGCGAACCTACTGACTTAAATGTGGTTAATAGTAAAATGGTAATTTGATACCACAAGAGAATGTAGTATATATTAATGTAGTTATGCACAGAGTTATGGTCAGCAACACCTTTCAACTACTTCAATGTAAAAACACAATTGAAAATCCTACTTCATTCTGCATTCTTCCTGCTATTCTACCTGCTCCCTTATTTGTAGTGTGTAGTTGTCCCTAATGCAAGACTACAAAATGTATCTGTACACAGTGAAGCAACAGATTTCTATTTATCATCTGTTTAAGTCAGATAAGACCCTCATTGTGTACATAAGTTCTCTTTATCTGAATACTCCTTGTGTGTCTCATTTTTTCTTTCATTTTAGTGACTTTATTTTCAGCTTTGACTTCCTTCTCAGTATCTTTCTTAGTTACTGGATCTCAGTGACTATTTACTCCTTGGAAAGCCAGCTGATTAATTTTAGAACTCACAGAGATGGATTCTGAAATTATTTTTGTTCTGGTCACCATTCTTCAAGTTTTATGTTTTCTGCAATACTGATACCATGAAAAGTAGCAATGGTACCAAAATATTTTAGAATTTAATGCAACACACATTGAAGCTCTTGAAACTCTTCCTAGTAATTTGAAGAGAGTAATTTTGCAGACTCAAACATGAAAAAGGTAAACTTTTTTTTTTTCCTTTTTTATTACTGATGTTGTGCTAAAGGTCTAATTACAGGCCTTTGTCCTAACAAAAATTTAATCCAAAATATTTGTTAAATAGGCAATTTGGTAAAAGGTAATAGGAGTGTTAAACTTTAGGCTTAGTAACAAACATCTGTACAAGGGAACTGCATCCCTTGAATCGTTTTTCATAACTTAGTGTCAATTCACAGGGAAGGTTGCCTTCCAAAGAATGTGTCTCCTATGCGTGTTCCTCTGTGTTCATAACCACATGTACACATTTACAGACTGAGTAGATATGCTACTTCAAAGTGTAAAAGAATGTCCCTTGCATGGAACAGGTGCATATGTGAACACACCTGATTGAACCATTGGTCCAGAATTTTGTTCAGTTTCAAATCACCCTCTTGGTTGCAAGAATCTCTAATAAAATATGCATAATAAAATAGCCAACTTCAATGAAGGTGCAACTTCAATAAATGCTGAAAGTTAAAATTCTAAGCAACTTGTCTAACAAAAACAACACCACACCAATATTTTCTTGTAATTTGAGTGGTTTGAGTGAGTGTGCAAAGATAAAAAAAGAAACAAACAAACCCAAAACATAAATAAACCAGCTAGTGGAAAGTTTAAGTGACAGGAGATCCTCTGAGGTAATAAACATCCTTTTATGTACTTACTGGCTTCTTTCTGGAACAGTGATGAGTGCTACAGAGTTTTTCAACTGGTCACTACTACAGCTTCTCTTCTAGGAGTCATTGCAAACTGTTCTGTATTCATACAACAATTAGCTTTGTGAATGTTCTGCAACAACAATTCAGCACCTAGTTTATCCCTTATCTATTTCTTTCAATCTACCTTTCTGATACAATGAATTACACTGAAATGCCATCTGTCTGAAATGTATGGTTGGCAGCACCTAGGTGTGAGTTAAGCCAGTTTTGGAATTAAGCCGGCTTTTCACTTCCTAAAGAGGTCTTTCATTTACCTTATTCCAGCCACCAACAATGCTTGTACATTGTCACGTCCCTGGAGTCTGCATAATGGGGTCTCATTGGGATCCTTTAAAAATAGTTATAAGCAATTGCACTCACAGCTTTATACAATGAAATGGTTTACTGTTCAAACTAGAGCTTTCCCCTAATGTGATTGCCAAATTATCCCTGAATAAATGAAACAGTGCATAAAAGAGAGATCTATGGAGATAATCACACAATTAGAAGGTTCTCCAACTATGTTGCCTGTGAATGATTTCTTTTTATAAAGAAATTTAAATTTTCAGAAGCCTCTCGTTATGTAAGGCCTTTGAAACTGTTGCAATATGACTTCCTTATCTCTAAATTGTAGAGACAAGGATTTGAAGGGTGGACTATTTGGTGCATAAGGCTTGTAGCCCCAAAAGCCAATCGTATCCTGGGCTACAGTAAAAGCATTGTGGGCATCAGCCGGGGAGGTGATTCTGCCCCTCCACTCTGCTCTGGTGAGATCCCACTTGGAGTACTGCTCTGGGATCCTCAGTACAAGAAAGATGTGCTGGAGTGTGTCCATGGAGGCCACGAAGATGTTCAGAGAGCTGGAGCATATGTTGAATGAACTGGAATTGTCCAGACTGGAGAAGAAAAAGCCCTGGGTAGATCTCATAGCCTCTTCCAGTAATTAAAGTGGGCTTATAAAAAAGGGTCAGAGAGTTCTTTTATGTGGCCAGATAGTGATAGGACAAGGCAAAATGGTTTTAAAATAAAAGGGGAGAGATTTAGATTAGATGTTGGAAAGATATTCTTCACTGTGAGGGTGGTGAGGCACTGGACCAGGCTGTCAAAAAAATCTGTGGATGTCCCATTCCTGGAAATGGTCAAGGCTAAGTTGCATGGATCTTGAAGCATCTTGGTCTAGAGGAAGGTACCCCATGGCACAGGGCATGACGCAGGGGTTGGAACTCAATGTTCTTTAAGGTCAGTTGTAGCTGTGGAATCTATGACTCTATGACTTTGTTTCATAATATTGTTGACTCTATATTCCTGAAAACAGTTTCAAAACTTTTCAAAATCATGAGGTTTTAATTAAAAATCTGTTCATATACAAAGTGAATATGGTATTACAATTGTTTTTTTATTATTTCTTCATAAACTAAGGTCTTCTATACAGTTCTTAAAAAATATGGACTAAAACTCACTTTATAAAAGTGAAAATTATTTTTCTTTAACTAATAATTGAGAGTCGGTGTCTTCAAGCTTTTCAAGTACTAAACAAATATAAAGAGATAGAAAGAGTTAAGAAGGCAAAATAAAACTGAGCATACAAGAACTTTTTGAGATGCCACCCTTAAACATGGTGATGTAGCCTGTCTCGGTTTCATCAGGGCTCATTACATCTTATTGTTTTTTTTTCTCATTGCATTCTGAATTTGGCCTTCAAAATACTTTTACAACTAATATTAAAAGTCACTTTTGAGCACAGAAAAGAAGTACTGTAAGACCTTAGAATGAAAGAAATTGATTTTGACTCATATAAATTAAGCTTCCTTACTATAGTAAGTCATGGAATTAGATTTATCTAACTGATTTTAATCATGCTCTAGATAACTGTGAAGTTTCTCTTCTGACCCAATACATAATTAAAAATCAAAATAATAAGATTTATGTTCATTTGTTTATTCATTTTGTAAATCTATAGGACATTTTGCTGGCAAAGTCTTGAGGAGAAAGATCCAAGAAATATTGATTTTCCTCTTCTTCATGACTATTTAATTGGTTAAAGTGTGCCCCATTCTCACAAGCCAGCAAGTTGATGCTGGTTACATTTTAATAAATGTACTCCTTCACCGATCAATACATCCCTGGGAAAAAAGTGCTGCTCTATCATATGTTAATGGGAAGAAAATCTTTTTACTATAGGCAGTCATCATGACAAACAAGAATATGAAAAGTGTTAATGAAATGACGTCTATAAAATGAAAGACTCGCAAGACAGTTTCCTTTCTTCCTTTAATTCAATGAAACAAAACAGAAAATTACACTGGAGCTTGTTGAACAGGAGGTAATGTTCACAGCTGGAAATCAAATGCCATAAAGAAAGTCAAAATTGGACTCAAAATGCTTATGAGACAGAGAGTGGAATTCACTATAGTTGTGTTGACATGGAATATGTTCAAATGTCCATAATGGAGCAATTCAGGCTCAGTCCCAAAGATGGATTTTAGTGTTCTGACTCTTATTTGGGTTTCAAGACACCCATTGATTTAATCGATTTCAGAAAAATCAATCTGAGGTTAGGAGAGTTCTAAGCAGAATCTGAGAGCCCAAACGTGTTTGATAGAACCATATTTTTTTTCCTTTATCATTCCTACCTCATTAATATTTCCAGTGGAGGTAATGGGACAAGCTGTGTAACTCATTATGAGTCCAGCCTAAACAGATGAGATGTCATCTCCTGGATTTCATAGATTTAAGGACTTAATACCAGTAGAACCATTACATTTTCAATTCTGATATCACAGGCTCCTGGTTTTATCAGTTGATTGTGTTGAGTTATATTTGCCAAATCAAATCTTCAGTAGCTGCAAGACCAGGGATTTTTTAATTATTATTTTTAATTATGTATTTACAGTGTAAGTTTTATAATCCTGTTCAATTACCAAATCAAGTGTGCTTGTAAGGGACCAAATTTTAATATCTGATTTGATGTTGAAGATTAGATACAAGAAAAGGTATTTAAGCATCTCATAACTTGAAATAAGCTGTCCAGTTCCTGGAGGCTATTTTAATTGTTAACTAACTGTCCTATACCTCCTAAACAACCAAGAAAAAATGTATAACCAACTGAGGTAGAGGGTTCAGAGCAGCTGGCATACTGAGCATGTGAGGCAATAATAATCAGCAGAGAGAGTTGAAGCTTTATTTCTTTTTGAGATTCAGGCACTTGCATTAGAGGTAGTTAGGTCACCGTGCTAAAAGGGACTTTCAGAAATAAATGAACCCTTAAACATCAGGCATGTCAGTCAATCATTTAACAACAAAGAAAAGAGTCTGTTTCTTGATTTATTTGTTGTGAATCATCATTCAGGAGGTGAAAAAGCTGTTTTTAACATCTTTTCTGATTTGATTTCAGAAATAGGTGATCCCTAAGATGAAAACTTCTTTATTTTATCTATGGAAGCCAGGTCATACCACTGAAGTTTTCTTCTTGGGCGACTCATGTAGGAATGGGAAGAAATCAATTTTGGAGCTTGTTGCCAGTTGAAACTGAGATTTATAGGATTTTTTTGATAGATATTGTCTGTAATGTTGAAATAATGTTTGCTACCTTTCAGTGCACTGGCCAAATCCCAGCTTTGTTTTTCCCTTTGGCTGTTCTTCTGCTCTTGTGAGTTTTTCATGTCTCATTTAACAGCAGCCTATAATGTGTGATAAAGATTATGCAAAGCTGCATCAGCATGCACTCTACTAAATTCTGAACAAATGCTGGGGTACCTCAGATAGTCTGAGTAATTTGAATTTCTTCCTCCCAAATCACAAGATGTATGACCATTTTCATCCTTTAGAGTCAGTTTGGTTTGAATATTATTCTGTCAATAGTTAAAGTGATTCATCAGGCAAAAAACCCAGAGACATTGGGAAGATGGGACAGAATGCAGAAAATAGCAGAAAGTCTTTGCTCTTAAGATCTTCAAGAACCTTCTTTCAAGCCTCTATTGTAAGCCGTAGAAAATGTCTCACATGAAATAATTCTGAGACCCTGTATTCCATAGTAATTACAAAGGCAATGGCTACTCTCCTTTCCTTTTGTCTTCCCCTCCATCTTCAAGTGTATGTTCTCAGAAACTGTTCTCTTTTTTTTTTCTTATGATTTGGCAGAATTTTCTTTCCATCTTTAACAAAAATCTCTTTATTCAAACACCGTTATTCTGGATTCAACCTAGAATGCACTTGAGAATCACTTAAATTTCACCAATACAAACATCTCCACATTTTTTGTACAAAATAATGTTACTACTTCAAAGCACTAACTTGAAGTTTCCTGCTTTATTTTTCAGAACCACTGAGAAAAGAACTGTCTCCTGTTTCTTTTACTTGCTTTCTGCTCTCCTTACAGTGGTTTTATTTTAGCCCTTCCACTTTTTATTTTTCTTACCAGTAAGAGAAATTTCTTCCTCCAAGACATTGCTTCTATAACAACCTCTTTGGCTCATTTCAATTGTTTTGAAAATTCAGAAAAAAAATGTATTTTAATTCTTGTCCGTCTCCTGTAATAATATATTCACTTTAGCTATTTAAGTGTGAGACAAATATTAAAATTTATTTTATCAGTAACTTGGACAAATAAATATCTAGTAAAGAAATTCATTGACCAATGTAAATAATTTTGGCTATCTGAAAGGTTAGCATCTACCTCCTCCAGGCAGCAGAGAAAATACCTTCAGGGGACGATGAAGAGGAATATCTGGAAATGCCTACCCTTAACTAGAGGCTACAGGAAACAAACAGTTTTGAGTTAAAAATTGTTTTTTGAAAATATCATTAGGTGTGATGAAGTCTAACTTCAGTGTAGTAGGAATATTTACCATTTTTTTCTTAATAAATGTTTACTGCAACCTTTATAAGAACAAATCCTTGTGTTTCTGTTAAAATGTTTTGGTTTGTTTGATTTTAAGAATAAAACCCCCATGAAACTGAAAAATCATCTCACAAAAAAACCCCTTGAACAAAGAAAAACATCATGCAGTCAGGATTGACTAACTGACATAAGAAACTGCATACAATGACTGAATCTTTCTCTATGCTACTTACTTGGTTCTATTCTTTTATTACTTCTATGATCTTAACAGATGAATGCACCAATAGCTCATTTTGGTCCTAACTCAGCTCTGCCTGTCTGGTTTACTGCCATCAATATTGCAGATACAATATTGCATCTAGAACTTAAACTCAGTGAAAGCTTTAAACATCGCTAAGGTCTTGATCCAATTCTCACTGAAGAGTCTCACTGAATGTGAATTCAACGGGCTCATCAAGGCTTAACTGATATGGTACCTCAGAGATTGTTCACTAAATTCAGGTCTGAATTCATAGTGTCTGTTAGTTCATAATTCATAGCAAAGGACATGGATAAGAAGTATTTATACTCATGAAAGTGCAAAAGAAAAAGAAGCTGTCTAAACAAGGGACCATTTGGAAAACATAATGAACAAGAATGTTTAAATGTTCACCTGACAGGAGTGAAAACAGTAAAAGTTGATTTAGAGGAGAAAAATCTGTGTGGGCCCACAGGGAACATAGTTTGCTGTGAGATGTTTTTGAAAGTATATTTTAACTTCTCTAACTTAGGAGCCTTATACAATGTATTATGTATTCTGAGAAGATAGCTGTGTAAAATAAGTTCTTCCTTAGTTATCTTATTATTGGGTTTTGTTCTCTCTCTTTCCCTCACCACTTTTTTTTCCTAACCGCTTCTACTTTTCAAGGAACTCCATGGAGACAGACTGCAGATTGTAAAACCATCTGAAAACCTCAAGAGTATCTGAAACCTTAGTCCTTAAGTGAGGTTTTAATCACAAGAGACATACAGGTGATTTTTTCCACCTCTGGCAAGTGAACACGATGGAAGAAGAAACCTAAATATTCTAAGCTAAAGAAGTGGTAATTAATGAAAATAGAAACAGTGTCTTGGTGTGTTGTGATAAATGTGGATATTTTGGGGATTAGTCCTACTACATGAAAAAATTGATTCCTCATTTTACTTTTAGGAACACTGTAATTATTATTATGGGTTGTATATTATTATTAAGGGTTGGGGCAATCCCAAGCACAAATAGAGGCCAGTTGGAGAAAGGATTGAGAGTAGCCCTGACTAGAGTGACTTGAGGGTTCTGAGGGATGAAAAACAGGACCAAAGCCAGCACTGTCCACTCACAGTCCAGAAACCAGCTCTGCTGATCCAAGGCAGTGTGGGCAGCAGGTCAAGGGAGACGATTCTGACCCTCTGCTCTGCTCTGGTGAGACCCAACTGGAGTCCTGCATCCAGCCCTGGGGTCCCCAGCATAAGAGGGATGTGGACTGGCTGGAGTGAGTCCAAAGTGATACAAACATGATCCAAGGGTTGGAGCACCTCTGGAGACAGGCTGATAGAACTAGGGTTGTTCAGCCTGGAAAAGAAAAGGCTCTGGGGAGACCTTGGAGCATCTTCCAGTACTAAATGGGCTTCAACAAGGAAACTTTGATTGGATCATGAAGTGATAGGAAAGGGGTAATGGCTTCAAACTGAGAGAAGGTAGGTTTAGATGAAGTACTAGGAAGAAATTCTTATCTGTGAGGGTGATGAGACACTGGAAAAGGCTATTACACTATGATATGCTGTGAAGTCAGAGAAAGTTTAGAACAATGTAAAGATATTAAAAATATAATAAAGATATAAAAGGTAAAATTGGAAACTGACATTATGCATTACGAAATCAAATCTCTACATTTTTCCTGTGATTTTTTTTTTTTTAAAAAGCCACCAAAGTGCATATTATACTGGGAGTGGGGGGAGGAGGAAAGAGAAAATGTTAAATTGCAATAGCATATCCTGCTTGAATTTATTTTATACAAGTATTTCAAATTACTTTTTATGGAAAAATATATAAAGAGATTTTTTAATACAAATTGATCTGAACCCCAGAGAGTGAGGTTTTGCTATTAAGCAACAACCTCTAGATGGAAAGGAAGAGCTGGAAGTTCTGCCTTAAGTACAGTCTGTACTGAAGAAGATTCTATGGAAGCCAGATCTAATTGTAAGAAAAAAGCAAAATTATCTGTGATAAGAGTGTGTATTTCATCATAAAGATCAGCTGGTATTTCATGTGGGGAATTCAACACCAGTGTCCTTTATTTTTATCATCTAAGCAACAGTGCTTTAAAGAAAATCACAGTACCTTTTCTTTTTCTTCTTTTTCTCTTCTATTTTTTTGTCTTTTTAGAAGAAGATATGGTCCAGAACACCAAAATTAGGTGTATCAGAGGCAAAAAGTGGGACATACAGCTTCTCAATGTTACAACCCTATGGTTTTCTAGCTTAGTTTCAGGAAATATTTTTCCCACAAATTACTAGGGAAATTAATCCATTCTAACATCAGAATCTGGGTAGTAGACTATCAAAGCTTAGCTAGGCTCCCTGTAGAGGGTGATTTTTCTGAGTGATTCAAGACATCCATGGCTTGCCCTATGGATGAGCCTATTTCTGCTCATAGAGATAGAGAGGCCATGGCTAAGTCACATTTACTGGGTGATGCAGGGCTTATTTAAATTGTGAGTGGCACTGGTGCATTGATATGAAGTGGATTGGATGAGTCAGCTGGATCTGAAGGTCTGTCAGCACTATCCTTCCATGCCCATTCAGAGTGATTCTCAGTAAACTTATCGTAATATTTCGTTGCAACTTAAAAAAAACCAAACAACAAACCACAAAAAAAAAAAAAAA
>WEIV01006110.1:17936-29833 GCA_013390005.1 Calyptomena viridis | reverse complement strand
GCCCCGCCCCCGCCGCGGGAGTCCCCGGCGCCGCCGTAAGTAACCGTGTAGCGGCGCAGCCCCGCCAGCCGCGCGGGGAAAGCACCGATAAACTCCGTTTAATCCGACACCGCAGTGTCCGCCGGGGAACCGAGAGACGAAGCTTCGTTTTGGAACACCCCGGGCGTCCGCGCGATCTTTCCGCGCGTGCCTTTTTGGAGGAGACGCGAGGGATGGATTCTTTCTGCCTGTGATCCAAATCTCTGAATTGACGTTTTGCAATTTAGAAATCCCGTTTCTAACGCCAGTAATTTTTTTAATCAACTATGTAAAAAAGTAAATTTACAAAATTATATTTAGATAGCGTTAGAAAGGGTGGTGGCAAGCGTTTACACGCATAAATACGCAGGCGTGGTGTAGCGCCTGCATTTGATTCTGGGGTTTCTTTCAATGGCAGTTTCCTCTATAAGATTTAAATTATTGTAGGAATTGACATTATGCTCTGACCTTTGACAGAAGTCATTTCAAGGTTTTGGCAAACTATGATTTTTTAATGTATTTTACAAGCATGTATAAGTGTCCAAAATAGCCCACTTCCATAACTTTCATACGTGTGGTCACTAGGACTGTGGCACCAGAACTGTTTACACTCTGAAGTTTCAGGATTAAAAGCACTTTCTAAAACAGTAATTGAAGACAGCGTAACCTGTATCAGACATATGCTGCTGCTGTAGTATCACAGAATCAGAAGCTACTCCTTTTTTTAAATCAGGAAAAGTTACCAAAAACATCTCAGGATGCCAGGACTCGGTATGCTGCATGACTCAAAGACATGTAACATCAAGAAAGCTTTTACCAAAGGGATCAAGTCCCAAAGCAGTATATACAATCCTAAAATATAATGGGAAATATTCCAGTATCTAGGAAAACAAGATAGGATGTGAACCCAAAGAACATGAAACCAAAGTGTATAGAGTCCATAAACTATCTCCAGGCTGTTTTGATAGCACACACTTAAGACACTATTAATGGTCTAAAATAACCTGTCAATTTATTTGAGTTATGGCTAAAGCCTCCAAGTTGCACAGCTGTTCTGAGCATCTTACGTCTTTGAAATAAATTTTTTATATATATATATAGTACATATGTATATATACAATATTCGTGTTCTGTAATATATGTAAATAAATATACATATATGATATACCATGTGTATCAAAAAAGAAACACAGGAAGTACCAGGACTTTATCAATTTATGCATATCAGTATTCCTAATATGTTTCTGTTCATCTTACTTCATATATGATCCTTCTATTTCCTTCTGGTAACAATAACAACATCAATTTTAGCAACCACAGGAAAAGCTGTGATAGTCATTGGGAAAAATAATTTACAGTAGTAATAGGAAATTAGTTTGATTTATATTTCTAATTATTTCATAAAAGAAGGTATAATGCCATTTCCACTCCAGGATAAGCAGTGCTTGGGCCCCACAAACAGCTGAGGTGATGTCCTTGCACTAATGAGATTCAGCCTCACTGAATTCAAATTGAGAGCTCTCCTCTTTAACGCACTTTGGTTTACACGTCACAAGCATTCAAACAGTTCCAGCAAAGTCAACATGACATTCTTAGCATGCAAGGATTAGTTAAAAAAAACCAGTGTCCCAAGATACAACAAATCTGAACCAAGGATCAGGCAGAAAGCTGAAATTAAAATTTTCACATAACAGATTTAAATCTGATTAATACAGATTTGATCCAGAAAGCTTCTGATGCAGTGAGCCTAATATTTAAAAACTAGAAAGCAAATGGCTGCATGATGTTAGTAATAAAAATTCAATTCTAATGTATATTCTTCTCAAAAAAGGAGTATTTGTACAACCAGATTGCAAACAGTGAGAATTCCTCAGAATAAGCACAGTTTTAATGAACAGTTCTTATTGCAAAGTTTTAAATACCTTAATATCTGTCAGCATTGTGTTCACAATATGAAACATTTTAAGAAGCAAAATTAAAAGAATGGAAGCATTATACAAAAGTGTGTAGCAACTTCCAGTCATTATCATTTGCAGTAACACCATGAACACTGTACAAAGTGTCTGGGCTTGTCTATTTTCATGTATTATCCCTTCCAAGAAAGGAAGGTAAGATAACTTTTCTAATTGATTCAGGATTTCAGTGAGTCTGCCTACACAAACAAGACAACTGGATTTGACTGTATTAAATCATTAGCCATTATTATTTGCACTTCATGATGTATAACCTCTGGTTATTTGATTTTTCAAAAGTACTGAGCATCTTTGTGTGCCATGATTTTAATACAATAATCAAGTACTGAACAGGTCTGAAAATTAAAACATAAGTGCTTGTTGACTCATTATGTTCTGAAGAACTTTTCTATTAAAATTACCACAGACATTGATGGTAGCAAAATTCTGGGCAAAGGCTTCAATAAATCTGTAGTTAACAGTTCATATTTTGAAGTAATACTACAGCATTAATTTTGAATGTTATGTAAGTATACATTTGACCTACGTTATTGAAATTAATCATTTTATCTTGCTCGAGATAATGACTGTTTCTACCTCAAAGAATAAATATCTTGGTGACACTAGTGAAAAGCCAGGATAAGCAGTCGGAGGCCATGCTTTTTTAATATTAATTGGAGGCAAAAACATAATTTAGAATCAAGTTTTTAAAAGAGCAGCTTCTTCATTTCAAGTTTCGTGGCACCTATTGTAACTGAAAATAGCTTGACCAGCAGCTTTTTCACCTTTAGTGGTAAAAGCATCCATCTCCAATAATGCATTTCAGAAACATTGTTCAGTATTAAACAAAGGGCTATTCAAAGCTATTTTAATGTGTTATCTCCATTAAGTAGTATTCCTCTCATGTAATGAAAGCTAACAAATTAAGGTTAAAAGAATGCAACTGTTTTTCAACTATGTCCCAAATGAATGCTGCCTATGTTATATTTATTGTGTTGAAGGATAAAATCATGGTATACAACTTCCCCAAAATAATACACAAGTAAATCCTAAATGTACTTCTGCTGCCCTATTCCACCCAGGAAAGTGAAGTAACAGTAAGTGAATATTCACTGTTCTAAATTTTACAAATAATTAAAAACAATAACTGTTAATCATAGGAAACAGTTGAGATGTAAAGGAAGTTGAAGAAATTATGAACTGAACATTCAATACTAGGTTACTAATCTTCTTAAGATGCATGTCTTTACCTCACTCTTTTCTCTATAAAGTTAAATTCATGTGTTCTCCCAAAAATTAGCCTTGCTAACATGTGAACTTAGAGCATATTAAATTTGAAATAAGTAGACCAGATGACTAGCATGATGCTAGGATCTTGCACATACTTAAATATACACAGACCTGATTTTAATACAGTTTAGTTTAATAGCAAAATCTATTTGCTTTATCCCTTTTCTCCTTTAAAAAAATCTGTATTGGCACAAACTTGTGTAATTTTTTCTTTATTTCCCTCATTTTTTAATGACTAGATTAATTTAGAAACTTTGCATCCAAGTGAAGAGTATTTTTGTAATGATTTTTCTGCAAGTTTTGCCCACTAGCAATGTGCATACTATGGTTTTTAAAAGTATGTGTATCTTTGTGAACTTTTTGATAGATGATGATATTTTCTGTAAACTTGATAATTTAGGTACTGAGGGAGCCAGCAGAAGAGCTCACGAGGCCACTCTCCATCATTTATCATCAGTCCTGACTGTCATGGTTTGACTCTGGCTAAAAGCCGAGAGCCCACACACAGATCTAAAATTTCTCAGAGAAGGGAAAAAAAACCCCGACTTTTGTGATAAGGATTACAAGCAACTGTTTATTAACTACTTCACACAAGCAAAACAGGCTCTAACTTAGAATGTTAAGAGTTTACTACTACAACTACAACTACTACTAAAATCAGAGCTTAAGAGTTTAAGGGTGAGCAGTTTGATAGTTGTTACAGACACCTTTCTCCCCCCCCCCACCCCTCCCTTTTAGGATCCTTCACCTTCCCCCAACAGCTCGGCAAGGCAGGTGTGTGTGTGGGGGGGGGGTTACAATCAGAGGTTTTCTTTGCTGCTGTTCAGAAGAGTGAGAGAGTCCGACCCCAGCTTTCCTCGTGGGGTCTTCTCCACGGAAACAGTCTGTTGCAAACTGCTTCTTAGTGGATTTGTTACTAACAACAGTTTTCCTGGTACTGTCGTCACGTAAATCACTTTACCATAGGTGCAGTCATTTCAGGTGCCGGCTGCTCAGCTGCTTTCAGTGCTTCATGTGCTTCTCACGGCCATCAATTGTCCCAAGAAATGCTGCTCTGCCTCCAGCATCTCTTCTTCTCACGGCCCACGGGGTTCCACCAGGCCCCTCTGCTCCAAACACAGGATCACAGCCTCTCTTTTCCGGCATGTCTCTGTTCCAGCGTGGAAAAATCTCCCAGTCTTTCCACGGGTTCACAGGCTGAAGAATCTTCGCCCCTATGATTCCTCACAGATTGCTGGGGCCCTATTCCAGTGTTCAAGGCATCCTCTCCCCCTCCCCTCTCCGACCCCGGTGTCAATCAAACTCCTCACCCTCCTCTCTCTTAAGCGGCCATGATGTTCTGTGCAGACTTTTTTTTCTCTACTCCTTCTTAAATATGTTATCACAGAGGCGTTGTTGCCTGACCTTGGCTAGCTTAGAGCAGAGAAAAACTCTAGCAGCTTCTTAAAGAAGCCTCTCTCCTAGCCCCCCCAGCTAATAAAAAACTCTGGTTACTTAAAACCACAACACTGACTAACTGAGGAAGTCCCATTTGACTGGAGCTTGGCAAATGTGATGCCAATCCACAAGAGGGGCCAGAAGAAAGATCTGTGGAGCTACAGGCCTGTCACTCTGATGTCAGTGCGTGGCAAGGTTATAGAACAAATAATCTTGAGTATGATCACGTAGCACGTAACAGGACAACCAAGGGATCAGGCTCAGCCAGCATGGATTTAGGAAAGGCAGGTCCTGCCTGACCAACCTGATCTCCCTTTATGACCAGGTGACCCACCTGGTGGATGTGGGGAAGGCTGTGGATATAGTCTGTGGATGTAGACCTGGACTTCAGCAAAGCCTTTAACATCTCCCATAGCAAACTCTTGGAATAGCTGGCAGCCCATGGCTTGGACAGGTGCTGTTTTCACTGGGCTAAAAACCAGCTGGATGGCTGGGCCCAAAGAGTGGTGGTGAATGATGGCACATCCAGTTGGCAGCTGGTCATGTATTCCCCAGGGCTTAGCATTGTGTCCAGGCCTGTTTAATCAATCTTTATTGGTTATCTGGGTGAGAGGATCACCTGTACCCTCAGTAAACTTGCAGGTGACACCAAGTGAGGTGGGAGGTGTTCAAGAAGTGACAGGACATAGTGCCGTGGTCTAGCTGACAAGGCGATGATCACTCACAGGTTGGACTCAATGATCTCAGAGTTTTTTTTTCCAACCCAAATGATTCTGTGATTCTGTAATTATTATAAATTGGCTCACAAGAAATAGGCAAGACACTCTCAAAATACCAGTACAGGGCTTCCTGTTTAGGAAACATTCCTCCTCAGTCCTTCCAACACAATTAATTCTTATTACACTATACTACTTTGCTAGAATGGCTAATAGCATTTCTTTAATAAGTACATGCAAGTTTCTTGAAAATATCTTTTAAATTATGGTGGCAATTGTGTATGCATTTAAAATATTTTGAGAGACACTAAAAAGCACAATGTGGGTTTTTTCCTTCATACAATGTGACACGTCTGCCAATGTCATAAAATGAAAATTAGCAACATGTATTCTATACTTAGGAGAAATTTTTTCTCGACACGCTCTTAATTTTTTTGTAATTCAAGTACACGCCTATCCTTTCATTAAAAACTTCTACACTCCTCCTTGCCCAAAAATAAGGCATAGTGAGGAGGTACCTGGTCATCTGTTTCCACTTGCATAGCTGACTAATATTTGTTTTCAGTTACATTGTAAGGGCAGCCCCATTTCAGTATGAAGACAATCAGACACTTCATCTAAGCAAAAGCCTTTCCTGGGAAAGTTGGGCCATTGAGGGAGTATAAAGCTCATCCCCTTCACACCAACGTTACCCATCTCTTCACTGTTAAAACAACGAGGATGGAAGGTTGCAGCCTAAGGTGGATCCCAGATAGAAGGCCTTCCTTAGACTACCTCTGTACAAATCCCCTAAACTAAAGTATTTGTTATATTCACTTTGCACCATCTCTAGTGTCAATAGCTGTGCTGTCGTATGCATGTGCTGTATCTGTCCCTAAGTCTGGGTAAGACATCTCCTTGTTATAAATCTGCTGTTGTGTCACCAACAGTAAGCTGCTTTGCCCACTACTAAAATGAAGTTGTTATTATTGTTGTTGTTTGTTATTTTTGTTACTCTTATTATCATCATCGTCATTATTTTTATTATTAAATACTGTCCATAGTAATGGACTTTTCAGTGTCCCATGGTCTTCTAGCAAGCAGATGCACAAGAAGCTGGGGGGAGCATGGCCAGGACAGCTGACACGACCTGCCAGAGGGATTTTCCATACATAAACCAAAATGCCCAGTATATAAACTGCAGAGAGCTGGCTGAGAGGGACTGATTGTTCCTGTGGGATGACAGGCTGGGTCAGTCAGTGGGTGGTGAGCAACTGTATTGTCCACCCCTTGCCTTTTTAGGGTTTTATTTCTCTCTCTCTCCTTTTTTATTATTATTGTTGATGATGATATTACTGATAGTATTCTAGTATTATTTTCTTTTGATTAAATTATTNAATGTCATAAAATGAAAATTAGCAACATGTATTCTATACTTAGGAGAAATTTTTTCTCGACACGCTCTTAATTTTTTTGTAATTCAAGTACACGCCTATCCTTTCATTAAAAACTTCTACACTCCTCCTTGCCCAAAAATAAGGCATAGTGAGGAGGTACCTGGTCATCTGTTTCCACTTGCATAGCTGACTAATATTTGTTTTCAGTTACATTGTAAGGGCAGCCCCATTTCAGTATGAAGACAATCAGACACTTCATCTAAGCAAAAGCCTTTCCTGGGAAAGTTGGGCCATTGAGGGAGTATAAAGCTCATCCCCTTCACACCAACGTTACCCATCTCTTCACTGTTAAAACAACGAGGATGGAAGGTTGCAGCCTAAGGTGGATCCCAGATAGAAGGCCTTCCTTAGACTACCTCTGTACAAATCCCCTAAACTAAAGTATTTGTTATATTCACTTTGCACCATCTCTAGTGTCAATAGCTGTGCTGTCGTATGCATGTGCTGTATCTGTCCCTAAGTCTGGGTAAGACATCTCCTTGTTATAAATCTGCTGTTGTGTCACCAACAGTAAGCTGCTTTGCCCACTACTAAAATGAAGTTGTTATTATTGTTGTTGTTTGTTATTTTTGTTACTCTTATTATCATCATCGTCATTATTTTTATTATTAAATACTGTCCATAGTAATGGACTTTTCAGTGTCCCATGGTCTTCTAGCAAGCAGATGCACAAGAAGCTGGGGGGAGCATGGCCAGGACAGCTGACACGATCTGACAGAGGGATTTTCCATACATAAACCAAAATGCCCAGTATATAAACTGCAGAGAGCTGGCTGAGAGGGACTGATTGTTCCTGTGGGATGACAGGCTGGGTCAGTCAGTGGGTGGTGAGCAACTGTATTGTCCACCCCTTGCCTTTTTAGGGTTTTATTTCTCTCTCTCTCCTTTTTTATTATTATTGTTGATGATGATATTACTGATAGTATTCTAGTATTATTTTCTTTTGATTAAATTATTAAACTGTTCTTATCTGAATCCATGAGTTTTACAATTTTTTCCATTTTTTCTCCCTATCAGAGGAGAGTGAGCAGGAAGCTTCACAGTATTTAGTTGCCAGCTGGGGCTAAACCATGACACACAACTAGGGGATTTTAAAACTTACTCTGCACATCCATTGTCTATTGAAATACAATCCTCAAATTGATGGTATTTGCACAAGTGATTAGGAATAGTAAGTGACATGCCTAATACACAGATGGGGTTCCTTCCATTCTCCCATCTCAAAGCTCAAAGAATATAGATTTGTGGGAGATAGTGACTTGTATTTTTACATTTTTTTTCTTTTCCAGTAAGTTAAATAGTGCTGGGACATATTCGTTCAGGATATCAAACTATTAGGATGGTTCCTGCACGCTTCATGATCTGCTTCCACCAGCCTTCCTCCTCATGACCCTTCAGGAGTTACTGTGTTCAACTGCACACCTGCAACAGGTGGTCTCTGAAGGAAGCAGTTTCTGGCCACAGAGATGCAGGCAGTTCTGTGGTTTTCATGTCTAGGAAACATCCCTGAGCATATTTAATTTACTGGTACAGATACGGCAGAAGGTTCTAAGAGCAGCTCCATTTCCTGAACAAGCAGGCTTCACATTTTTCCTTATGCCTACAGAACGGGCTGGTTGAGGCCATTACTCAGGGCTTTGGGCAACAGGTTTGCTGCAAGAGTGTGGACTGAAGTGAAAAAGTAGCACAGCATTCACACCACCCAGATACAGACTAAGACTCCAAACATGGTTACACTGTTCGCAGATCACCGTGTACCTGTTAGATGTGTCCATGATAATACATACTAAGTGCAGAGAGTAAAAAACTACATTTTACCAGC
Organism: Calyptomena viridis; assembly: GCA_013390005.1. Classification (NCBI taxonomy): domain Eukaryota; kingdom Metazoa; phylum Chordata; class Aves; order Passeriformes; family Eurylaimidae; genus Calyptomena; species Calyptomena viridis. Next base: position 21,162 of record WEIV01006110.1, on the reverse strand, counting down.
CTTTGAGGGCAAAAGAGAAAAAAATTGCTACAGATCAAGAGATTTTCTTCTAGAACTTCTGCACTCATTATCTTACAACTGATCTATAACTGTTGAGCTTCAATGCATTATTGGGTTTGTTTGGGGTTTTTTTTTAAAGACTGGATTCTTCTCAATAATTTATTTTAGTTCTTTCCACTTTTTTAGTGTTTCAATCAATTGAAACAAAAAAAAATGTTCTGAGATTAACTCATAAAATATAGCCTAAATACACAAAAAAATCCATCTTCATTACTTCAAAAAGCATGGTTTAGGCAGATATTTGTCTCAACTTCTTGATTACAGTTCAAGAAAAAAGACACCTTGAAAGACAGAACTCCACATGTTTTTATATGCCCATCACCTATGGTAAACTGTATCTGCATTGATGCAATCACTTGACTTGCTCTATATGTGCATAAGCATATTTTATTCTTCCATGTCTAATTCAGAGTCCTTGTAAAAAAGAAAGAGCAATCTCACCTTGCCTTTCTGCTCAGGGAGGTGAGGCAGAGGGCAGAAGGACACTGGTGAAAGCACTGGGCTCCAGAGAAAGCTCCACACCAACACCATACCAGACTTCACAAAAGTACAAGGTAGTTTTGTTTTCAAGCTAAGAGCATGTCATGTCCTCACCTGTTTCTGGAGACAAATGTTAAGAAAGTGGTGGTGCAATCACACCCTTGCTCCTTTCCATCCCCTCCAAAATGATTTTACCCCAGTTACTTCACTATCCTCACTCTTGATCTCTACTCAGTAAAAACCACTGGGAGATAAAAGATGTTGTAAGAGCATGGGATATAAATGCTCTATGGATACTGCTATTGTAATCCAACCCCCACTGTGAAGCAGCATCATAGCAGCTCTTTTTTAATCTTCAAGATCCAGAATTGATCTTTTGTACAGGTATCTGCAGATATTTGTACATTTTTTTCTATAGCTACAATTTCCAAGTGCAAAACTAAATCTCAGTGAAAAACAGAAAGAGAAAAAGCTTGCACTTTTTCACTGTTATGCTTCAGAATCCAGTAAATTTTATTTCCCTGTCTTTCCCTGTCCACAACTCTCAGCAATATTTTTTTCAGAATACTTGCTGCAACTTATATGGCAGCTCTGTGATAGAGCTACTGTGATAGAGCTATGAGCTCATACTATTTTATCAAAGAGGACTGGATTATAATAAAAAAACTCAAGTCTTAAATCTGATAGTTTAAGTGGCAAATCAAGAACAGATTCTCCTGTAAAATTGCACATAATTGAAAAGTTTAGTCATGCTAAACAGTCTTGGAACTACTTCAAAAGTTAAGAAGTATCTACTTGCATACAAATTGGGGAGAATTCCTAAGAAAAGGTATATAGTAGCACATATGTACTTCCCTGAACCGGGGATTTTTCCTGCTGCATTTTCTGTGCTATTTTGTTGATAAAATGAATGGGTATGTGTTACATATTCTGTGTTCCTGAGAAGCTATTTGTCTTACCTAAACTGAAACTTCAAGAGAATAGCAAACTGGGTTTGTTGTATCTGGAGGAAATAAAACTGAGAAAGGATAAGTGGTTTATAATAGCATTCCAGACCAGTCAAAGATGGAAAGGATTAAATCTGCTTTCTTAATTGTTGAGTGGAAAGGATTGAATCTTCGTTAATGTGTAGTGTGCCTATCTCTTGCTAGTCATTTTTACCAGCTAAGTTTGAAAAAAGGAAAATCGGGCATCAGAGGCCAAGGTACTGATGAAGCTGCCTGTGACTGTTACCAGTTTCCTAAAATTGTGTTTCTGCAAAGTCTTGCAATTTTCATGTTGTCAACATCGAGAGCAGTATGACTACATTGTAGGCTGCTGTGTAGTTTGAAGGCATACAAACAGTTTATGTACAGAATTATATTAGACTCAGCAGTGCAGCACACGACACCATTTAATTTACTCTGTTTCTCAGAGCAACAGCTCCCGGCAGAATAAATTAAGCAATGTAGAGCTCTGCTGCTCAAGTACCTAAACTAGCTTGGGATTTCTCTGCTGCCTGCTAATCCAATTTAGGATGCATCTAAAAGAGCCATTCACTTCGTGGTACAGCCTTGAACCTCCCTAACGCCCCGTGTGGAACACGGCCTGGGTCACTATTGCCCATGAGTGTTGCTGTGACACACATCACCTCTCCAGCAGAGAAATATTCAATATAGCAAGTATGGCCATTGAAATCTTGGCCAGAAACAGAAACTCCAGAATTAAAAACATCAGTCTTTATAGCCTGGGATGAAGAAATCAAGCTGAAAACAGCCCAGTTCCACTTCATATGTAACTGGGACAAAAAATACCACTAAGAAATCAGGAAGAGTGTGATCAGCAGGTCGAGGGACGTGATCCTCCCCCTCTATTCAGCCTCCAGATGTGAGGCCACATCTGGAGTACCGTGTCCATTGTTGGCTTCTCAGTACAAGAAAGATCGGATACCACTGAAGATGGTCCAGTGGAGGCCACAAAAGTGGTGAGGGCTCTGGAGCATCTCTCTTAGGAGGAGAAACTGCAGGAGCTGGACCTGTTTAGTCTAGAGAATAGAAGACAGAGGGGATCTCACTAACACATATAAATATCTCAAAGGCAGGTGCCAAGTGAAGGGTGCCAGAATCTTCCTGGTGATGCCCAGCAACCCACTGAGGAGCACTGGCCAGAAACTAAAACACAGGAAGTTTCACCTAAACATGAAGAACTTTATGTTGAGGGTGGCAGAGCACTGGAACAGACTGCCCAGGGAGGTCGTGGAGTCTCCCTCCCTGGAAACATTCAAAGCCCACCTGGACGCATTCCTGTGGAACCTTGTCTAGGCAGGGGTGTTGGACTGGTCGATTTCCACAGGTCCCTTCCAACTCTACGTGAAATGGAATAGATATTACCTGCACGCAATAGATACGCAACTTCTATATTAAAAAAAAAAAAAAAAATCAAACCAAAACCCGAAACAAAACACCCCAGAATACTGTAAAGTAAATTCCACTTTCCCTGTTTAAGCTAAAGCAGGGAACGCGCAACAGAAAGCTGGAAGGCTTTGGAGTTCTCTTTCCTGTTCCTGACATTTCGGGTGTGGGTGTCAGCGCGGCCGCCCGCTCTCCGGCACAGCAGCACCTGGGAATGGGCTCGGTACCGAGGTGACGCGGCCGCTCCCGCCCCAAGCCCGAGGTGCCCGAGTTCCGCGGCACCAGCCGGCCCCGGG
>WEIV01006110.1:0-12132 GCA_013390005.1 Calyptomena viridis | reverse complement strand
CAAAGACATGAGGCAGTTTCTTACTGGAAGCTTCTTACTGGAAGCAATGAGAGGAACATCTGAGATTGATGCTTGCTGAAGTTAATTCTTACGTGTTTGTTTTAGTAGAAGATAAAGGGGAAATGAAGCTCTATGTTCGACTCTGAAATGAGTTGTTGTATTTATTATTAGATTTAGAAGGAACAAATCAGTTTTTTAATCAAGGGAATATGATCTGCTATATTTTCTTATGGTAAAATAACTGATTTTAATTAAGGAGACTTAAAATTTGCTAAATCTGAATGGTCACCAATCTATATTTAATAGTCAGTCTAAGGTTTATTTTTTTATTTTAATGGTACAGGAGGAAATCGCTAAAGACCTCTTGTCGGGTGATGATGAAGAAACACAGTCCTCTGCTGATGACTTGACACCATCAGTTACTTCACATGAGGCTACCGACTTCTTTCCTCGGCCATTAAGATGTAGGAAACCTAATTTTATAATAGTACACAAAGAGTCTTGGCATTATATATAGCTTTGTGCCTTAAAATGTCAAAATTGCAGAGCAGTGCTCATTGTACCAGGAGTGCTTTGTAGGATGTTGTATGTGAGTGTTGCCTTTGGTTGGTACTACTGATTACCTAAAAGACTTATATTTGGTTCTCTGCTAAAAGCATAAGTAAAATTAATTTCTCTATGAATTAAATAGCTTCATAATCAGTAGTTAATACAGTATTGAGGAACACCCTTCATGATTTTCAGTATGATAGTGAATTACATGAATACGTAACCCATTCTTTTAAATTAGTGTTTTTCTACTAAAATTTTTGCTGCTGCTTTTAAGTCAGTGTCTTCTTCATGGAGCCTGTGGATGTGAACTGGGATGCAGTGTCTCTGTGATTATTTCCCTTCACACATTCAACACTTTCCCACAGGACTTAATGGAATGAGTCAAAGTAGTTTTATATGGGATGGGGCCTATATATGACCTATATATGACCACCAAAATTTCACTATCCGTAGATTTATCATGGGAAACCTCTGAGAACCAGTGGGTCAGTTATCCAGCCTGAATGAGAGATCCGTCATTGCCTGTTGCATCTCATTTGTTCACTGGTGTCCTAGAGTTAAGGGCAATGTGGAGGACTTTTATCACAGTTTTAATTTGGCAAGTTCCTTAAGCTATTCCATGGGGGATTTCATTCCTCTAGAGAAGGGGGAGGGATAAAGGGAGTGTGCTGCCTCAGTCACCAGCAATCGTAGCCCTTTGCATGCTGCTGTGTGATGATTGTAAGATATTTGTATTGAGAGAGAGATTAAAAAAAATTACAACACCCCTTTTTCAGTTAAGCAAACTCCAAAACTTGCTAGCATTTGCGAACTGTTAATGAATATGACATTTAAAGTGTGGTAGCTTTATATAAAAAAAGTATTTACTCCCTCATCTTATGAAAGGTTAAGAAACAGTTGTCTTTGTTCTCAGCTATCATGGTTTTCTAACAAAATGTTACTTTGTTAGAACGTTAGGCTGGACATTTTAAAAACAAATATCCACCATTTGAGGGAGGGAGATGTCAGTTCTCTGTGCTGTTGGCAGTTTCATCTTTTTTCTGATGTCTGTCCACTTCTCATATACTAAGATAATGTTAAGTTTTAAGATAAACATGTCTAATACATAGCATAGGCTATTTTGTTAAATTTACATTAATTGAGTTAAATAACTGCATGTGATTATCCAGTCATATTGTTTTCTCATGCATTCAAGTTAGCTTCGTGCTTGCTACGTGTAAAACCAAAAACAGATAGAGTAGTGATTGTATTAATGACCACAGAAGAAGATCCTAAGTCCACACAGTCTTGGATATTGTCTCTGATGTTTATGGTTGGTTTTAGTTGTGATGAAGCTAAAATTTCAGCCCAATTTATGTTTTTTCTGAAGTTGGAGAATACAAAATAGCTGTAGTCATATCAGAACTGTACGGTTCTTTGTCCTGGGGATTATGCAGCTATAAAAATAGAATTACTTCAGAACTCAGTTCCACAGTATTCCAAATTCTAAAATATGAGTTATTCTAATGAAGTATCATATTTGATTTGCTTGGAGAGCAATTTCTTCCTAAGGGGAGGAAAAAGATTAAAGAGGAATAAGCAGTCTTTTACTGTCTTTTACTTATTCCATTTTGTGTGTCTCTCCGGTATCTTAACACTGTGCTAAGGCAGCCTTTTCTAAAGGATTGTTTTGAATGCCCATTAAAACTTGTGATGAAAGGTTTTAGTAGGTGATAGAGACGTGCCTTCAGCCTTACTCTCTTTGAGATTAACCTGAGGCTGTGTCATAGCCCTGGAAGTTTTCTAAGGTACAAGCTTTTATTGCAAAAATAGACGAAGAGAAAGTACCTTATTTCCTTTTGACTCTTGGAAATATAGTAGATTGTCTCAGTTGCAGTGATTATAAATGTTTCAGTTCTGCAGTATACAAGTACCACTGCATTCTGACTTCATGCTAGTTGGATTTTGATAGGAATGTGGATCAACAGACTCACAATAAGTGTCTCCATGAATAAAAGCAGGTGCTCCTTTAGAAAGTAAGGTATATCTTGTAGTTCTGTGTTTGAACTGAAAATTCTTCCTAGCTAAAAAAACCACCCTTTTTTGTGTCTGAAGCAAACACCACGTGTGATGGAGATAAGGAATCAGATGGTGAAGACATAGAGGCAGACAATGGTAATTCATCTGAAGATTTGAGAAAGGTAATACATCACTTTTGAAAAAGTTAAAAAAATTTAGTGTCAAGAAAAAATCATTAAGATTTATAGTACATATCTAAAATAGTACCTTAATTCTAGCATTCTCTATCAAATGCCAGATTGATGGCACTTTTAGTGTTTCCATACAAAAAACTGTTAATAACTTTTCCTTTTCATTTTTACTACAATTTCAGGAAATAATGGTTGGTTCACAGTATCAGGCTGAAATTCCACCTTACCTTGGGAGATGCAGTGATGATGAAAAGGGTAAGTACTTCTGACTTTTATACTAATGTTTTATGCTTATACATAGCACTTGGTGGAAAACATTACTTTAATTTGTAAGGTAAATTCAATGACTTAGTTAAAGTCCCAGAAACCTTAAAAAAAGGGACTAAAAAACTAGAGTAATGCAACCATGTAATTATATCTCAGAAGTGCGACTCTTGAACTTGAAGAGGACATTCTCAAGACAAAATTGGAGGGTTAATTCCAAAGTATCTGGTAATATTACAAGGCAACAAACCGTGGGTCAAGAAGGAAATACTTTCATTGGAGAACCATAAGGGTATGAGCATGTAACTTAGTTTACATTTAAGATGTTCAGAACAGTATTTTTCCTTGCTTATTTTTTGGAAAGTACAGCCATGTGAATTACAAAATTGATATGGAAAATAGGTCAGTAGATTTCCTTAGTTTAGGTCCTGATACACTGTCTTTTAAAACATGAGATATTTTAAGTGCAACATTACTCCAGTGGAGATTCAGCTTAAAACCTGCGGTTGTGCTAGAGTAGAAAAAAGAACTTTAATAGAGTTTTAATTTGTATCTCTAGAAATCTAGCACATATAGCTGTGGAGTTAGAAAGGCAAATAGTGAGAAAACATTTGCTCATGAGTGGAATAGCTTTGAAATTAAGCATTTGGGGAGGTATAGTAATAAAGGGCATTCTGGCTTTTTTCTGTAACTTCTCTATGTTCTGTAAGTTACTTGTATTCTATTACTGTAGCATATAATGGGGGTATTATTTAAGTGAATCATATAGAGTATTTTCAACATTGCCACCTGCTTTTCTGGAGAATAATCCTTTGCAGTAGAGAAGAAGAATGTTTGGTATAGATGGAGGTGGAAGCATTAGGAAGTGAACGTTTCATGTTGCTTAAGATCTAGGGAAGCTTCCAGTTTTCTAAGACTCAGACGTGGTGCTGATGGATGGTGAGAAATGTAGGAGTAAGAACTGGGTTTATGTGGGTAGATCTTTTACTACTTACACATCTTGACTTCTGCTCAGCCAAGAGCTAAGGAAGTGTCAATAACCAGAGAATGACCAAGGAGGGATTAATCTGACAACTTTCTCTGTAATGAGCTGGTACTAGAGAGAACCAGTCAGGGACTTGCCTGATGGCAAGGCCAAGAGCAAAGGGGTAGTTCCCAGATAAGAGAGCTTGAGGAGCTCCTTTTGAGATTATCGGTCATGGACTCCAGCAAAAAGTGCTGCACTGTCTTGGTTGATAAAGGAAGCTGTAGCACTGCTCTGGAAGGTTGGACCTGGCTGTAGGGGCAGAGGATTCTATGAAAGCCTTTTCTGTACTCCCTGAAGAGCTAGTGATGGCAAACGCACTTTGACTCCTGCTACCAGAATTGTACTAAAAGGCACTTCTGCTCTCTTATAACTTTACACTTTTAACATGTCTATCTGAAAGCTTCCCATATTCTCAAGCCATAAAAGAACTTTCAGAGGTGTAATTTTATTCCTCACCTTAGTTTAATGTTGTTTCCTGCAGTTTCAGGAGAACTTTGAGAATCTCCCTAACAGCTGTTATGCTTCTGTGTTTGAATTGAATAACTAATTTTTTATTGCCAAGAGAGTATGTGAAACATTATGTGCAATAGTAATCACATCAGTTGATCAGAGTAAAGGATTTATGGCTTAATCTAGTGTTGAAACATATGCAGAGACTGACAAAGGTTCAGGTCAACTCTTGTGCATGTCCAGTATATTGTCCTTGAAATAAGTTGCCTAAGAGGTCTGGACATGATTTCAGTGTACTATGAAGGAAGATTGTACACCCTAACTACTTGTAAAACAACATACCAAATTCTTAATAGCATTCAGTTGTTAGTGAATGGAAAATAAATTACCACAGTGATATCTAGATTGGCTACTTAGTCATTTTCAACTAAAATTTGCCAAAAATTACTTAACAGAATGGCAAAGTTAGCTGCAATTTAAAAGTGGTGTGATCATGCTTGATTTGATTACATCTGTGTTCCTGTTCTTTGTATTTGTGAAATAGCTTTTAATGTTACATCCTTAAAAATGTCACACCTGGCATGTACGGATTTCTGTTTTATCAGCTTATGAAAATGAGGATCATTTACTTTGGAAACCTGATGTGATCGCAGAAAGTAAAGTTAAAGAATACCTTTTTGAAACCTCCTTAAGAGCAGGAAATGAAAATATGATTGGCAGAATTCCTGAAGGACTACATACACGGGACAATGAACAAGTACGTTTTATATCCAGTTCCATTTTAACATACTGCTTTGTAATTAACATGTGTTCTCTTTCTCTGCCTTGTATTATAAAGAAACCAATACTAATAACTTCATTCTTTAATTTGAATGTTACTGGGTCAGGACCTTGTAATTTTAAGCACATGCTTAAAAATCACAAGTATTTGAATGTTGGCAGTATTGTGTTCTAATTGTCATACTGTTGACAAATTTAACCATGTTAATAATTGCATATAATCTTTTATATTTTTTTAACTAAGCCATACTTCAACTTTTGGATGGTTTTGCCTTTGGTTGTTATTTTAAAATTTTAATCATGTATATAGATAAATCCTTTTTTACGTTAGATATGATCACTGGAGGGCTAGTTTTGGAGGTCTAGATGGATATTAGAAAACTGACTCTTTCTAAAGACTTTTTCCATTTTATAGGCACTGTATGAACTTCTTAAAAGTAGCCATAATGTTAAAGAAGCAATTGAAAGATACTGCTCGAATGGAAAAGCATCTCAGGGTAAGAGAGAGTACCTGTTTTTTTTTAGAAATGTGTGTTTGGAAAAAGCAAACAAACAAAAAATGTGGAGAAAAACCTTGAGTAAGAATCAGATTAAAGAGCACATCCTTATTCATGATGACTTTAGCATAGATTAAGTATAATCTGATGGTTGGCCTATTGGAAGTTCTGCTACAGAAGTTTGCAATTTATCAGAAGGCTGAGGATCTGCTTTTGACCTTCCCTTTTTTATGCCAGTGTAATAATTGCACAGATTGAGGAGAGGGGTGATTATCCTGAAGAGCAGTTCTCACCCACCATATAAAGTCTTTTTGAGATCACGATCGATTACAGTCTGATGACATTTGTACCAAAATCAGGAGAATATGGCTGGGTCCATCAATAAGCCCCTCTGTGCTCACATTGTGCTGTGCCAACTCTATACTGGTTCTGCCATACAGTTCCATAGCTTTGCTTGAGTTTACATTGGAAAATGGGCTTCCATCTTGTTTGTCCCTGCTATTTATTATTCCCTTAAATGGGAATCAGATTCTGTCATTTAACAGACAGTTCTTTGTCCTGTATTTTTGCATATGTGTTGCATGAAACAGAAATTGATTATGAGCCCTAGTATAAGTTGATATTCTGGCAGATATCCCGTACTCAGAACTGGATCCAAGGGAAACTTGAGTGTTTACAAGTTAGGTGCTGTGAAACACAAGAATCTTGAGTGAGGTTGTTTAACCTCAGCTACTAACTATCACACAGCTGCTCACTTACTCCTTCTGCACCTCTGCTTCCTTCCCTGGTGGAGACAAGAATGAGAGGAAAAAAACTTAAAACTTGTGGGTTGAGCTAAGAACAGTTTAATAAATTTTAAAAAACCCAGTAAGAATACTAATAACACTGCTGTTATTAGTATATTATTATTAATTATTAGTATATTGTGATGATGATAATCACAAAAATAATCGTAATGAAAAGGAAAGGGGAGTAAAACACCAGAAAGGTGAGTGATGCACAATGCAATTGCTCAGCACCTGCCTACTGATGCCCAGCCTGTCCCCAGCAGCTATTGCCCCCTCCCAGCCAGCTCAACGCAGTGTATATACTGGGCATCTTGGTCTGTGGTTTGGAAAATCCCTTTGGCCAGTTCAGGTCAGCTCTCCTGGCCATGCTGCCCCCAGCTTCTTGTGCACCTGCTCACTGGCAGAGCATAGGATGCTGAAAAGTCCTTGATTGCACAATTTGACAACAACTAAAACATAACTGTGTTACCAACATTATTCTCATTTGGGATCCAAAACACACCACTGTACCAGCTACTAGGAAGAAAATTATCTTATTCAAAACCAGAACACTAAGGTGAAGCTGAAGGGGAAAATGAGGACTATTAGAAAAGTGCTTCAGAAACCTCATGTACAAGAAGAGATTGTATAGGCCTAAGTATCAGCTGCAAGACTGTATCCTAAATTCAGTACCTTTCTAGAATTTAGATTCCTGTTTCAAGATTGAAAAATACCTCTGTCTGTTTGTGGCTCAGAAGCCAAAATTCCACCCTAAGGAGTGGAATTCCCTACCCACACTCTGCCACCAAATCCAAATGGACTTATTAGACCCTCATTAAAAATGGTAAAGGAAGAGGAAGGGGCTGTGAATGTTGTCTGCCTACACTTCAGTAAAGCCTTCTCCTGGAAAAGCTGGACAGCCCGTGGCTGGGACAGGTGCTGTCTTTGCTGGGTAAAAACTGTCTGGATGGCCTGGCCCAAAGGGCAGTAGTGAGTGGAGTTACATCCAGTTGGTGTCTGGCCACAAGTGGTGTCCCCCAGGGATCAGTACTGGGGCCAATTCTGTTTAATATCTTCATCAGTGATCTGGTCAAGGGGATCGAGTGCACCTTCGGTCAGTTTGCAGGCATAACCAAGTTGGGCAAGAGTATTGATCTGCTGAAGGGCAGGAAAGCTCTGCAGATGGATCTAAACAGGCTGGATCAATGGGCCAAAGCCAATGATACGAGGTGAAATGCTGGATCCAGCACTGGGATCACAACAACCCCACACAATGCTAGAAGCTGGGGGCAGAGTGGCTGGAAAGCTGGAAAAGGACCTGGGGGAGTACTAGTTGACAGCAGGTGAACGTGAGCCAGCAGTGTGCCCAGGTGGGCAAGAAGGCCAGTGGTATCCTGGCTTGGATCAGCAGGACCAGGGACATGATTCTCCCACTGTACTTGGCACTGGTGAGGCCACACCTCAAATCTTGTGTCCAGTTCTGGGCCCCTCATTTCGAAAGGGACATTTTGGTGCTGGAACACGTACAGAGAAGGACAGGGGAGCTAAGGAAGGGTCTGGAACATGAATCTTACAAGGAGCAGCTGAGGGAGCTGGAGAAAAGGAGGCTCAGGGTAGGCCTTATCACTCTCTCCAACTACCTGAAAGGATGTTGTAGCCATATGGGGGTCAGTCTTTTTTCCCAGGCAGCTAATGACAGGATGAGAGGAAACGGTCTCAAGTTGTACTGGGGGAGGTTTATATTGGATATTATAAAGAACTTCTTGACTGAAAAGGTGGTTAAACATTTGAATGGGCTGTCCAGGGAGGTGGTGGTATCACCATCCCTGGAGGTGTTCAAGACACAGCTGGACATGGCACTTAGTGCTGTGGTTTAGTTGTCATTATAGTGTTTGGTCAAAGTTTGAACTCAATCTTGGAGGTCTTTTCCTTTAGTGATGCTGAAATATTGTCAGTGCCTGTGTCTTAGAGTAACCACTATACTATGATCTACTCTGCTGAAGCTCACTACTATTCTTAGTATGGGAATTAAAAATCCACCACTCCCACGATAGTTTCTTAACAGTGAGACTTTACAGGGGGATATTTTCTTCACTTTGAAGGTTGAGAATTTGGTAGTAAGGAGAGAAGAATTAATGGAGGTGAAAAAGAAAGAGCATGGCTGTATAGTGGAGTAATTATCACCTTTGTCTGGGAGCACAAAGGTCTTGGTTTCAGTATCTGCTTCCAGAAATGTTTTCAGTTGGTGGCAGGGTGTTTCCCCCATTGGCTTTAAGTGTTAGTTGAATGGAAGCTTTTTGAATCACCACTATGAATGTAAAATGCCTGAAAAAACACTCCCTTATTTTCATATATACCCACAGCCACAATCAAGGTAGGAAAGTAAAAAGAGTCTTACTCTTTTTTGAGTGATTTTTGTGTTATTTGTAAGACTAAACTAATTTTAGAAAATGCAGGTTTTATCATACAGAAAAAAAGAATGGTAAAAAAGAAATTTGTGGTTCCTCTTTATGAGATCTGAAGGGCTTATTTGTGGAATCTTTAGGAGCAGATGGTTATTGGTTTGTACTGGATACTCCATGTTTTTCAAAAGCCTGTATTGGGCTAAGTATAGTCCCAGCCAGTTGGCCCTGTATGGCTTCCTGACCTAGGCTTAGCACTAAGGCATTCCTCCATTGTTTATTGTGACTTTTCCAGAGGTGTACTACCCCACCAGGGGGCTTATCAGATCAAGGAGAGTGTTGGAGGTTCTGGGGAGTCTGTCTTACTTGCTGGATCTGTTGTCTGTCTGCATCAGGTTGGAATTGTCCTTCTGATATTGGTTCTCCAACCCCATTTCTCAACTGTGATTTACAATGCCATGCACAAGGCAGGTACTCAGGCAAGTAGTCAGCTCCTGGCAGGACATGGCCCAGACTCCTGGGTTCCTGCGAGGATACAGGCCTGGCACTGATGCTGTGGTTTGCACAGCAGGGCTGAGTTCTGTCAAGCCTTCTTGTGGGTGGTGCCTGAATCAAAGTACTGCTCACTCAGTCAGAGCTGGGCCATGCATCAAAATAGCATTTTCCTTCACTCTTTTTCCCAGCAACCACTGTTCTTTGTATCCTCTGTAAGAAGGAATACTGAGAAAGACCATCACACACATCAGTGATGTTATCAGACATTGTTTTTTGATTACAAACTTATTAAAAAAACCTTTTGAATATCCTCTGCCCTCAAGAATGAAAGATTTCAGAATTCAAACTCTTCTAGAATTCTTTATAAAGAAGAATGTTATAGTTCAGGTACGATATCCATTCAGTAGAGGAAAGGATCTAAATATATGGATCTAAATAACTGAACTACTTTTTTAGAATGCATTTGGATATTTGGCCATTAGGAACAAAGCTTTTACTCTTCGTTAGGTAACTGAGTGTGAAAAGTTAGTGAAATCAAGTTTCTTATGCTGCTTTTGTAATTTTCTAGAAGAGATGACAGCATGGACAGAAGAAGAGTGCAGAAGCTTTGAACATGCACTTCTGATTTATGGAAAAGACTTCCACCTCATACAGAAAAACAAGGTTAGTATTTCACAGTTAAATTAAAGAATTGGTAAACCATATGATGCTGAAAATATGTAAAAGCAATGTGTTTGTCAGAAGCCATACTATAGAAGAGTGAAATCAGAATAATTTTAAGACCAATTTGGCATTTTTGCACTAATTTTTTCCTTATATGTCACTGGAAATGTTAGGTACTGCAAGAGGAGTCCATGTATTATCTCTGAGATCATGTTGACATTACTTCTGTTTATGCACGTGCATTACAATTGAGTTTGAATGTGTGCCTCTTATAGAAGTTCAGTGTTTCTATACCAGTATGTCTGTAGAAGGGGAGAATGCATCTTAACTTATTTTGTCACCAGGAAGATGCAAGTTTGCAGAATCAAGCTTAGCCGTTTGTATTTTCCTAATGTGTAGTTGTGGCGTTAATTAACAGACTCCAACAAAGACGTTTATTTTCTCTCTGCACCAGGTTATCTAGTACCTTCAAAACAACTCCATATATGGAAGTAGTGAAACAAGTGGTTAAGTGTATCCCACATGAGGCTTGATTGACGCCTCAGGCCTTCTGCCCTCACTGGCAGAGGTCTGGGCATCAGGTTTAACTACAGCAATCCCCAGAAACAATTGTTGTTGATGGCAGAAATCAAATCCTTGATTTCTCCTTCTGACATGTAGTCATCCATCAGTACTCTATAAGCAGCAAAGGAGTTCTAGTCTTGATCTGGGTTGCTTTTGACTGACTCTTTTGTGCCTGAAGAATAGGGATTTTTTTTTTTTTTTTAGTTATCAAAAAAGAGCAGTTGACAACATGAATGTTTCCAAATTTCCTCTGTATCCTTTATGCTTTTGATACTACTTTCTAGGTTTTTTCCTGTAGAAGTCTGGTGTTCTTACTGTATTTCGGGTAAACTTTATAGGGTTTCAGTTGCTGCTTAACAACAGTCTACTAGTCTTTTCTCAATACCTGGTTTAGCCTGGTTTTATTTGGGTGGTTGAGATTTTAAATGGACCCTAAAAATGAACATTAATGCATCAGGGATTAAAAGTATTTTTTGCCAACATGGAACAAAGTATGTGTGTTTATGTATCTGCCATTATGGACCAGAATTTGTCTAAGAAATCCACAGTTTTTTCTTTTCCAAGTAGGTAAAATGCCAGAAAGTGTAGGGAATGTTCTGGGACATGGCGTAAAGTGATGTCACTTGTATACAGAAGGTATCAGCTAGTAAAAATTTAGTGTGTGTAGGAACATAACAAGATATGTTTCCTTATAACTGCATTGCAAAGCTTTGTTAACTGGGACTTTACAAACTATTGTATGGACACCTGTTTGTTTCCTCTCCATTTGTGTCTAAACTAGCAAGGTTTACTAATACACACAAGGCATTTTGGATTTGCCACTGATGTTCGAGTAAGTTTGGTTAAGCTCAAGTTCATTTTACTGCCAGACTGTATATGGATAAAGTTGTGTATTATAGTTCTAAAACTTGAACTGGAATTGTGAATTGATGATGATGTGAAATGTTTCTGCCTCAAAAAATGGGTACAAGTATAGGTAGAAGTAATGATTTCTTCTCCAAGAATCTGACTTCATATAGCAACGTCCTCTTTGGGGAAAGAGACAAACAGTTTAATTTAGTAAACTAACAATATTGCAGAAATGGGATTTGGAAGTTGACAAAACTGAAGTCTTTGTATTAATCTTGTCAATTCTTGTTGCCTTTTAGGTTAGAACCAGAACAGTTGCTGAGTGTGTGGCTTTCTATTACATGTGGAAAAAGTCAGAACGTTACGATTACTTTGCTCAGCAAACGAGATTTGGAAAGAAGAGATATAACCATCATCCAGGAGTTACGTAAGTAAAATATTCTTGGAATATGTTTTCTGTTGCAAATCATAAATGTAGGAGACTTCCCCCCATCCCTTCTGTCATTGCAGTGTAGTGCTTCAGTGGCTGTGGCAAGTGAAATTAAATCCATCATCATTTCTAGGTCTTGTTTTCTAGTTATATAGTACATGATGGATGCAATATTCTTTCAGGGACTACATGGATCGTTTGGT